>OX438832.1:0-57500 GCA_949315975.1 Eudonia truncicolella
CTAACCTAACCTAACCTAACCTAACCTAACCTAACCTAACCTAACCTAACCTAACCTAACCTAACCTAACCTACCTAACCTAACCTAACCTAACCTAACCTAACCTAACCTAACCTAACCTAACCTAACCTAACCTAACCTAACCTAACCTAACCTAACTAACCTAACCTAACCTAACCTAACCTAACCTAACCTAACCTAACCTAACCTAACCTAACCTAACCTAACCTAACCTAACCTACCTAACCTAACCTAACCTAACCTAACCTAACCTAACCTAACCTAACCTAACCTAACCTAACCTAACCTAACCTAACCTAACCTAACCTAACCTAACCTAACCTAACCTAACCTAACCTAACCTAACCTAACCTAACCTAACCTAACCTAACCTAACCTAACCTAACCTAACCTAACCTAACCTAACCTAACCTAACCTAACCTAACCTAACCTAACCTAACCTAACCTAACCTAACCTAACCTAACCTAACCTAACCTAACCTAACCTAACCTAACCTAACCTAACCTAACCTAACCTAACCTAACCTAACCTAACCTAACCTAACCTAACCTAACCTAACCTAACCTAACCTAACCTAACCTAACCTAACCTAACCTAACCTAACCTAACCTAACCTAACCTAACCTAACCTAACCTAACCTAACCTAACCTAACCTAACCTAACCTAACCTAACCTAACCTAACCTAACCTAACCTAACCTAACCTAACCTAACCTAACCTAACCTAACCTAACCTAACCTAACCTAACCTAACCTAACCTAACCTAACCTAACCTAACCTAACCTAACCTAACCTAACCTAACCTAACCTAACCTAACCTAACCTAACCTAACCTAACCTAACCTAACCTAACCTAACCTAACCTAACCTAACCTAACCTAACCTAACCTAACCTAACCTAACCTAACCTAACCTAACCTAACCTAACCTAACCTAACCTAACCTAACCTAACCTAACCTAACCTAACCTAACCTAACCTAACCTAACCTAACCTAACCTAACCTAACCTAACCTAACCTAACCTAACCTAACCTAACCTAACCTAACCTAACCTAACCTAACCTAACCTAACCTAACCTAACCTAACCTAACCTAACCTAACCTAACCTAACCTAACCTAACCTAACCTAACCTAACCTAACCTAACCTAACCTAACCTAACCTAACCTAACCTAACCTAACCTAACCTAACCTAACCTAACCTAACCTAACCTAACCTAACCTAACCTAACCTAACCTAACCTAACCTAACCTAACCTAACCTAACCTAACCTAACCTAACCTAACCTAACCTAACCTAACCTAACCTAACCTAACCTAACCTAACCTAACCTAACCTAACCTAACCTAACCTAACCTAACCTAACCTAACCTAACCTAACCTAACCTAACCTAACCTAACCTAACCTAACCTAACCTAACCTAACCTAACCTAACCTAACCTAACCTAACCTAACCTAACCTAACCTAACCTAACCTAACCTAACCTAACCTAACCTAACCTAACCTAACCTAACCTAACCTAACCTAACCTAACCTAACCTAACCTAACCTAACCTAACCTAACCTAACCTAACCTAACCTAACCTAACCTAACCTAACCTAACCTAACCTAACCTAACCTAACCTAACCTAACCTAACCTAACCTAACCTAACCTAACCTAACCTAACCTAACCTAACCTAACCTAACCTAACCTAACCTAACCTAACCTAACCTAACCTAACCTAACCTAACCTAACCTAACCTAACCTAACCTAACCTAACCTAACCTAACCTAACCTAACCTAACCTAACCTAACCTAACCTAACCTAACCTAACCTAACCTAACCTAACCTAACCTAACCTAACCTAACCTAACCTAACCTAACCTAACCTAACCTAACCTAACCTAACCTAACCTAACCTAACCTAACCTAACCTAACCTAACCTAACCTAACCTAACCTAACCTAACCTAACCTAACCTAACCTAACCTAACCTAACCTAACCTAACCTAACCTAACCTAACCTAACCTAACCTAACCTAACCTAACCTAACCTAACCTAACCTAACCTAACCTAACCTAACCTAACCTAACCTAACCTAACCTAACCTAACCTAACCTAACCTAACCTAACCTAACCTAACCTAACCTAACCTAACCTAACCTAACCTAACCTAACCTAACCTAACCTAACCTAACCTAACCTAACCTAACCTAACCTAACCTAACCTAACCTAACCTAACCTAACCTAACCTAACCTAACCTAACCTAACCTAACCTAACCTAACCTAACCTAACCTAACCTAACCTAACCTAACCTAACCTAACCTAACCTAACCTAACCTAACCTAACCTAACCTAACCTAACCTAACCTAACCTAACCTAACCTAACCTAACCTAACCTAACCTAACCTAACCTAACCTAACCTAACCTAACCTAACCTAACCTAACCTAACCTAACCTAACCTAACCTAACCTAACCTAACCTAACCTAACCTAACCTAACCTAACCTAACCTAACCTAACCTAACCTAACCTAACCTAACCTAACCTAACCTAACCTAACCTAACCTAACCTAACCTAACCTAACCTAACCTAACCTAACCTAACCTAACCTAACCTAACCTAACCTAACCTAACCTAACCTAACCTAACCTAACCTAACCTAACCTAACCTAACCTAACCTAACCTAACCTAACCTAACCTAACCTAACCTAACCTAACCTAACCTAACCTAACCTAACCTAACCTAACCTAACCTAACCTAACCTAACCTAACCTAACCTAACCTAACCTAACCTAACCTAACCTAACCTAACCTAACCTAACCTAACCTAACCTAACCTAACCTAACCTAACCTAACCTAACCTAACCTAACCTAACCTAACCTAACCTAACCTAACCTAACCTAACCTAACCTAACCTAACCTAACCTAACCTAACCTAACCTAACCTAACCTAACCTAACCTAACCTAACCTAACCTAACCTAACCTAACCTAACCTAACCTAACCTAACCTAACCTAACCTAACCTAACCTAACCTAACCTAACCTAACCTAACCTAACCTAACCTAACCTAACCTAACCTAACCTAACCTAACCTAACCTAACCTAACCTAACCTAACCTAACCTAACCTAACCTAACCTAACCTAACCTAACCTAACCTAACCTAACCTAACCTAACCTAACCTAACCTAACCTAACCTAACCTAACCTAACCTAACCTAACCTAACCTAACCTAACCTAACCTAACCTAACCTAACCTAACCTAACCTAACCTAACCTAACCTAACCTAACCTAACCTAACCTAACCTAACCTAACCTAACCTAACCTAACCTAACCTAACCTAACCTAACCTAACCTAACCTAACCTAACCTAACCTAACCTAACCTAACCTAACCTAACCTAACCTAACCTAACCTAACCTAACCTAACCTAACCTAACCTAACCTAACCTAACCTAACCTAACCTAACCTAACCTAACCTAACCTAACCTAACCTAACCTAACCTAACCTAACCTAACCTAACCTAACCTAACCTAACCTAACCTAACCTAACCTAACCTAACCTAACCTAACCTAACCTAACCTAACCTAACCTAACCTAACCTAACCTAACCTAACCTAACCTAACCTAACCTAACCTAACCTAACCTAACCTAACCTAACCTAACCTAACCTAACCTAACCTAACCTAACCTAACCTAACCTAACCTAACCTAACCTAACCTAACCTAACCTAACCTAACCTAACCTAACCTAACCTAACCTAACCTAACCTAACCTAACCTAACCTAACCTAACCTAACCTAACCTAACCTAACCTAACCTAACCTAACCTAACCTAACCTAACCTAACCTAACCTAACCTAACCTAACCTAACCTAACCTAACCTAACCTAACCTAACCTAACCTAACCTAACCTAACCTAACCTAACCTAACCTAACCTAACCTAACCTAACCTAACCTAACCTAACCTAACCTAACCTAACCTAACCTAACCTAACCTAACCTAACCTAACCTAACCTAACCTAACCTAACCTAACCTAACCTAACCTAACCTAACCTAACCTAACCTAACCTAACCTAACCTAACCTAACCTAACCTAACCTAACCTAACCTAACCTAACCTAACCTAACCTAACCTAACCTAACCTAACCTAACCTAACCTAACCTAACCTAACCTAACCTAACCTAACCTAACCTAACCTCTTCAACTGCAATGGGGAATCTCCAGAGTGGAAGATCAGTCCCCGTTAATCCAGTGCTCCCGCTGCTTGGGCTATGGCCACATCAAGCGGGTCTGTCAGGAGCAGCTGGACAGTTGCAGCCACTGTGGGGGTAACCACCTGTACGCCGCGTGTAAGGATAAGTCAAGTCCCCCCCGCTGCCTTAACTGCGAGAGAGCCGGCCTGGAAGATAAAGCCCACAATACATTCAATGAGGTATGCCCGATAAGGGCTAAGTGGGACAGGCTGGCCAGGGCTAAGGTAGCGTATCAGTGCTAAGGGCATGGCGTCAGCTCAGAAGAAGAAAATATACAACGTAGTGCAGGCGAACCTCCAGCGGAGCAACAACGCAACATCAGAACTGTTGGCAGTGATAGCCAACAGGGAAATTTGTTTCGCGCTTATTCAGGAGCCGTACATAGGTAACAAAGGAGTAATGGGTGACGTGTCCGGAGCTCGGATCGTCCAGGCGGCGCACGAGGTTGGGAAATGTAATAAGGCCGCTATTTTAATAAACAACAACAATATTAAGATCTTACAATTTCCCAACCTCACAACAGCCAACCTAGTAGCGGCTAGGCTGGTAACTGCCGAATGGACGATCGGAGTAATCTCCTATTATTTTGAGCCGGACACGGACATTGAGGACTATGTGCGACTCCTGAAGGAGATGATAAGGGAGTTGCGTTGTGATTTGCTCATAGTTGGAGGTGACGCGAACGCTTGGAGTGAGTGGTGGGGAAGCGATAGGAGCGACAGTAGGGGTGCAGAATTGGCAGGGTTATTTACAGAATTAGGACTTGAAGTGGTTAATGAAGGGAACACTCCAACTTTTGATACCTGGCGAGGAGGGAAGAGATACAAGAGCTCGGTGGATGTGACGTGCTGCTCTGAGGACATGGCCAAACTGGTGCATGATTGGAAGGTAGATGAAGGGATGACGACCTCGGACCACAACGCAATTACTTTTAAAATTAACTTAGAAGAGATAAAGGAAATAGAGAACACGAGAACGACAAGAAAATATAAAACTAATAAGATAGAATGGAGTAAATTTAGAGAAATATGTAAGTTAGAATATGAAAAAAGGAAAATAAACGTAAAAGAAATAAATAAAATAAAAGAAGTGAGCGAATTGGAGGATAAAGTAAGGGAGTATATAGAAAGCATAGAAGAGACGTGTAACAAAATGTTAAAAAAGAAAAAGATAAAACAAAAAATAAAAATTGCGTGGTGGTCCGAGGAACTGGAGGAAATGAAGAAGGAAAAAAATAAGATGAAAAAAAGAATAAAATGGGCAGCGCCTAACCGTTTGGCTTACGTCATCGAGCAGTACGTCGAGTCAAAAGGAAAATATGAAGCAGAAATGGAAAAAGCCAGGATCAGAAGTTGGAAGGAGTTCTGCGAGAAACAGGAAAGGGAAACTATGTGGGAGGGCATATACAGAGTGATAGGAAAGACAAAAAAGGCATACGAGGATCTTCCGATAGCTAGGGATGGCAAGAACACCAGCCCAAAGGAGTCGGTGCGCATAATGGCCGAGAGCTTTTACCCGGAGGACACAGAAATGGGGGAGAACGAGGACCACAGAGAAGTGAGAAGAAGGGCAGCCGAAGCGAATGAGGGAAACAAAGATGATCTTTGCGACCCTCCATTCGTGGAGGCTGAACTTCTTCAAGCGGTGAACTCGTTCAACCCCAAAAAAGCCCCGGGTAATGATGGCTTTACGGCCGACATATGCGCAGCAGCCATAAAAACCGACTCACCATTATCCCTAGCTGTCTACAACAAATGCCTGGAGCTCTCCCACTTCCCAAAGCCCTGGAAGATAGCGACAATAATCCTGCTAAGAAAACCAAACAAAGATGATTATACGCACCCCAAATCATATAGGCCAATAGGGCTCCTGGCAATTTTAGGTAAAATATTGGAAAAACTACTTATAAAAAGAATTAGATGGTATGTGCTGCCCAAATTGAACCCGTGTCAATATGGCTTTGTGCCACAGCGCAGTACCGAAGACTCCCTCTATGATATGACCCAGCGAATCCGACAAAATCTGGTTGAGAAGAAGATTATGGTCGTGATTTCGCTGGACATAGAGGGGGCCTTCGATAATGCGTGGTGGCCCCAAATAAAGTGCCAACTTAAGGAGAAGGGGTGCCCGATAAATCTGCGGAGGCTGGTGAATAGCTATTTGGAAGACAGGAAGGTGACGGTGAAATATGCAGGGGAACAGTATAGCAAAAACACCAACAAGGGCTGCGTCCAAGGTTCTATAGGCGGGCCCTTGTTTTGGAATTTAATTTTAGATCCCCTGCTCAATAAACTCACCGTCGCCAATGTTTACTGTCAGGCCTTCGCAGACGACATCGTGCTGATAATAGAGGGCAGCACTGCCGGAGAAATCTCCGAAAGGGCCAACTCCGTTCTCTCCCGTGTCCAGAAGTGGGGCGAGTCGAACAAGCTTAACTTTGCGCCACATAAGACCAAGGCGATGGTCATAACCAAAAAGCTTAAGTTCGACACGCCCCGTCTGGAGATGGGAGGAACGGAGATCGAATTAGTTGATAATTTTAAGATCTTAGGTGTAATTTTTGATAACAAGCTCCTTTTTAATAAGCATATCCAATACATTTGCAAAAAGTCAATAGGAATCTATAAAGGAGTATGCAGAGCGGCGAGGGCTACCTGGGGACTGCATCCGGAGATCATCAGGACGATCTACAAGGCTGTTATCGAACCTGTGATCTTGTACGCGGCTAGCGTCTGGTCCAAGGAAGCGAAGAAGGCAGTCTCCCGGAAAGCCCTCGATGTAGTGTTAAGAGGCTTCGCGCAGAAAATTACGAAAAGCAACAGAACGGTTTCCCTAAATGCTGCTTTAATACTGTCGGGGCTGCTTCCGCTGGACCTTCGGATCCAAGAAGCATCCCGGCTTTTTGAGGCAAAGCGCGGGAAACCCCAGGCAGTATTAAGTGGCAGGAGGGTCGAGCAGCGCACACCATTCACGGAGAACACCCACCCCAGTAGGATGCTAAATTCAAAATTCACCCTTTTAGAAAACGCAGAAGAGGATAGCAAGTTGGCAGAAGGCTTGGCTAAGATTTACACTGATGGCAGTAAACTGGAGGGGAAAGTCGGAGCCGCCCTGACCTGTTGGAAGGGGAAGGTCGAGATGTGTACCCGAAAATTCAGACTGGAACCATACTGTACGGTCTTCCAAGCCGAGTTATATGCTATCCTCCAAGCGACCGAAATTATTATTGGCAAGAAATTCGAAGAAGCGGCTATTCTGAGCGACTCGAGGTCGGCTCTCCAGACGCTGATGGATCCAGACTCCTCGCACCCAATCACGAAGGCGATACAGGGTAACCTAGAATTCCTGAGAGACAACCACCAACTAGTCTCTCTATACTGGATACGGGCCCACGTCGGAGTAGGAGGGAACGAGAGAGCGGATGAATTAGCGAAAGAAGCCGCCCTCAAACTGAAGACCAGAGCGGACTATGACTGCTGCCCCATCTCGTACGTTAAACGTCATTTACGGGCGGAAACGATCGAGCAATGGGACAGCAGGTATAGGACGGAAGCCACAGCCGCGACCACCAAGGTCTTTTTCCCGAATGGGGTGGACGCATACAACACCGTGAGGAAGATGTCCATCGACCGGCTCGCGTCGCAGGTCCTGACAGGCCATGGGGGATTCTGTGCATACCTGCACAGATTTAAGTGCAGGGACAGCCCCGCATGTGCCTGTGACCCGACGAAGGACGAGGACATCTTCCACATTTTACTAGACTGCCCAATACACACGCAAATTAGGTACACTCTGCAACAGAAAATTAACACAAAATTAAGCAAAGATACCCTTAAGGAGATAATGAGTAACAAAAAAGAAAGGAAGATATTTATGAAAATTGCCAAAGAAATCGTTAGTAAAGTAAATTTTAGAAATAAGGACAATTAATGTAAGTAATGTAATATAAGGTAATATAAGAAATGTAAGCAAGACCACATAAGTGGTGGGATTTTATAACAAAGAGAGCAATGTATGTAATTTATGGGTAAAACAATATGTGTATAAATAATACATTTTTAAAAATAAGAAAGTACCATGTACCAAATCAATGTAATATAATAATGTAATAAGGTAATAATGTAGTAATATAATAAGTAATGATGTAAAATGTAATAAGCAAAGAAATGAAAATGTAATAGAATTAAGAGACACATTGTAAAAAGAAAAGAAAAGAAACAAAAAAAAAGAGAAACAAAAAAAGAGAAAATAAATAAAAAATGACTAGAGCTCTTCAAGCTCAAGCTTAATAACCCAGTAAAAAAGAGATACAAAAAAGAGTAATTGAAAAATAAAGTCCTGCAAAAATAGCGGGGAGTAGCTGAATACAAACTAAAAAAAAAAAAAAAAAAACCTAACCTAACCTAACCTAACCTAACCTAACCTAACCTAACCTAACCTAACCTAACCTAACCTAACCTAACCTAACCTAACCTAACCTAACCTAACCTAACCTAACCTAACCTAACCTAACCTAACCTAACCTAACCTAACCTAACCTAACCTAACCTAACCTAACCTAACCTAACCTAACCTAACCTAACCTAACCTAACCTAACCTAACCTAACCTAACCTAACCTAACCTAACCTAACCTAACCTAACCTAACCTAACCTAACCTAACCTAACCTAACCTAACCTAACCTAACCTAACCTAACCTAACCTAACCTAACCTAACCTAACCTAACCTAACCTAACCTAACCTAACCTAACCTAACCTAACCTAACCTAACCTAACCTAACCTAACCTAACCTAACCTAACCTAACCTAACCTAACCTAACCTAACCTAACCTAACCTAACCTAACCTAACCTAACCTAACCTAACCTAACCTAACCTAACCTAACCTAACCTAACCTAACCTAACCTAACCTAACCTAACCTAACCTAACCTAACCTAACCTAACCTAACCTAACCTAACCTAACCTAACCTAACCTAACCTAACCTAACCTAACCTAACCTAACCTAACCTAACCTAACCTAACCTAACCTAACCTAACCTAACCTAACCTAACCTAACCTAACCTAACCTAACCTAACCTAACCTAACCTAACCTAACCTAACCTAACCTAACCTAACCTAACCTAACCTAACCTAACCTAACCTAACCTAACCTAACCTAACCTAACCTAACCTAACCTAACCTAACCTAACCTAACCTAACCTAACCTAACCTAACCTAACCTAACCTAACCTAACCTAACCTAACCTAACCTAACCTAACCTAACCTAACCTAACCTAACCTAACCTAACCTAACCTAACCTAACCTAACCTAACCTAACCTAACCTAACCTAACCTAACCTAACCTAACCTAACCTAACCTAACCTAACCTAACCTAACCTAACCTAACCTAACCTAACCTAACCTAACCTAACCTAACCTAACCTAACCTAACCTAACCTAACCTAACCTAACCTAACCTAACCTAACCTAACCTAACCTAACCTAACCTAACCTAACCTAACCTAACCTAACCTAACCTAACCTAACCTAACCTAACCTAACCTAACCTAACCTAACCTAACCTAACCTAACCTAACCTAACCTAACCTAACCTAACCTAACCTAACCTAACCTAACCTAACCTAACCTAACCTAACCTAACCTAACCTAACCTAACCTAACCTAACCTAACCTAACCTAACCTAACCTAACCTAACCTAACCTAACCTAACCTAACCTAACCTAACCTAACCTAACCTAACCTAACCTAACCTAACCTAACCTAACCTAACCTAACCTAACCTAACCTAACCTAACCTAACCTAACCTAACCTAACCTAACCTAACCTAACCTAACCTAACCTAACCTAACCTAACCTAACCTAACCTAACCTAACCTAACCTAACCTAACCTAACCTAACCTAACCTAACCTAACCTAACCTAACCTAACCTAACCTAACCTAACCTAACCTAACCTAACCTAACCTAACCTAACCTAACCTAACCTAACCTAACCTAACCTAACCTAACCTAACCTAACCTAACCTAACCTAACCTAACCTAACCTAACCTAACCTAACCTAACCTAACCTAACCTAACCTAACCTAACCTAACCTAACCTAACCTAACCTAACCTAACCTAACCTAACCTAACCTAACCTAACCTAACCTAACCTAACCTAACCTAACCTAACCTAACCTAACCTAACCTAACCTAACCTAACCTAACCTAACCTAACCTAACCTAACCTAACCTAACCTAACCTAACCTAACCTAACCTAACCTAACCTAACCTAACCTAACCTAACCTAACCTAACCTAACCTAACCTAACCTAACCTAACCTAACCTAACCTAACCTAACCTAACCTAACCTAACCTAACCTAACCTAACCTAACCTAACCTAACCTAACCTAACCTAACCTAACCTAACCTAACCTAACCTAACCTAACCTAACCTAACCTAACCTAACCTAACCTAACCTAACCTAACCTAACCTAACCTAACCTAACCTAACCTAACCTAACCTAACCTAACCTAACCTAACCTAACCTAACCTAACCTAACCTAACCTAACCTAACCTAACCTAACCTAACCTAACCTAACCTAACCTAACCTAACCTAACCTAACCTAACCTAACCTAACCTAACCTAACCTAACCTAACCTAACCTAACCTAACCTAACCTAACCTAACCTAACCTAACCTAACCTAACCTAACCTAACCTAACCTAACCTAACCTAACCTAACCTAACCTAACCTAACCTAACCTAACCTAACCTAACCTAACCTAACCTAACCTAACCTAACCTAACCTAACCTAACCTAACCTAACCTAACCTAACCTAACCTAACCTAACCTAACCTAACCTAACCTAACCTAACCTAACCTAACCTAACCTAACCTAACCTAACCTAACCTAACCTAACCTAACCTAACCTAACCTAACCTAACCTAACCTAACCTAACCTAACCTAACCTAACCTAACCTAACCTAACCTAACCTAACCTAACCTAACCTAACCTAACCTAACCTAACCTAACCTAACCTAACCTAACCTAACCTAACCTAACCTAACCTAACCTAACCTAACCTAACCTAACCTAACCTAACCTAACCTAACCTAACCTAACCTAACCTAACCTAACCTAACCTAACCTAACCTAACCTAACCTAACCTAACCTAACCTAACCTAACCTAACCTAACCTAACCTAACCTAACCTAACCTAACCTAACCTAACCTAACCTAACCTAACCTAACCTAACCTAACCTAACCTAACCTAACCTAACCTAACCTAACCTAACCTAACCTAACCTAACCTAACCTAACCTAACCTAACCTAACCTAACCTAACCTAACCTAACCTAACCTAACCTAACCTAACCTAACCTAACCTAACCTAACCTAACCTAACCTAACCTAACCTAACCTAACCTAACCTAACCTAACCTAACCTAACCTAACCTAACCTAACCTAACCTAACCTAACCTAACCTAACCTAACCTAACCTAACCTAACCTAACCTAACCTAACCTAACCTAACCTAACCTAACCTAACCTAACCTAACCTAACCTAACCTAACCTAACCTAACCTAACCTAACCTAACCTAACCTAACCTAACCTAACCTAACCTAACCTAACCTAACCTAACCTAACCTAACCTAACCTAACCTAACCTAACCTAACCTAACCTAACCTAACCTAACCTAACCTAACCTAACCTAACCTAACCTAACCTAACCTAACCTAACCTAACCTAACCTAACCTAACCTAACCTAACCTAACCTAACCTAACCTAACCTAACCTAACCTAACCTAACCTAACCTAACCTAACCTAACCTAACCTAACCTAACCTAACCTAACCTAACCTAACCTAACCTAACCTAACCTAACCTAACCTAACCTAACCTAACCTAACCTAACCTAACCTAACCTAACCTAACCTAACCTAACCTAACCTAACCTAACCTAACCTAACCTAACCTAACCTAACCTAACCTAACCTAACCTAACCTAACCTAACCTAACCTAACCTAACCTAACCTAACCTAACCTAACCTAACCTAACCTAACCTAACCTAACCTAACCTAACCTAACCTAACCTAACCTAACCTAACCTAACCTAACCTAACCTAACCTAACCTAACCTAACCTAACCTAACCTAACCTAACCTAACCTAACCTAACCTAACCTAACCTAACCTAACCTAACCTAACCTAACCTAACCTAACCTAACCTAACCTAACCTAACCTAACCTAACCTAACCTAACCTAACCTAACCTAACCTAACCTAACCTAACCTAACCTAACCTAACCTAACCTAACCTAACCTAACCTAACCTAACCTAACCTAACCTAACCTAACCTAACCTAACCTAACCTAACCTAACCTAACCTAACCTAACCTAACCTAACCTAACCTAACCTAACCTAACCTAACCTAACCTAACCTAACCTAACCTAACCTAACCTAACCTAACCTAACCTAACCTAACCTAACCTAACCTAACCTAACCTAACCTAACCTAACCTAACCTAACCTAACCTAACCTAACCTAACCTAACCTAACCTAACCTAACCTAACCTAACCTAACCTAACCTAACCTAACCTAACCTAACCTAACCTAACCTAACCTAACCTAACCTTTTTTTTTTTTTTTTTTTTTTTTTTTTTTTTTTTTTTTTTTTTTTTTTTTTTTTTTTTTTTTTTTTTTTTTTTTTTTTTTTTTTTTTTTTTTTTTTTTTTTTTTTTTTCCCGGTGGAAATCTGCACCCAGACCGTCTCACCGAGACAGTCTCGGGAGGTGTGTGGGGATGGGCGATGTTCTGCCCGACCCACTAAAACCACCGGGGGATATTCTCCGAGGCGCAGTGGAGAGGCTCTCACGGTACCTATACCACGAGGGCAATAACTCGCGGGAGCCCTTTTGCGCGCAGAAGCACAACAAAAACACAACGACTTTTCAGACTAGCATGCCCACCCTTTGGTGAACATGCGGACACAACAAACAACACGACCAGCACGCCCCCTTGCGGGCATGCGGACACCACAACCAACTGACACGCCCACGTTTGCGTGGGCATGCGGACCCAACAACCTGAACAACATACCCACCATTGTTGGGCATGCGGACTCGACAACCAGAACAAACACCTTGAACGAACCAGACAGACATGCCCCCTTTCGTGGGCATGCGGACACACACAACAACCATAAGGACAGCACAAACAACCTATTGGACCGGGACTCTTGCGTGGTCGCTTTGGGCCAGCAAGACAACTGTCTGTCATCTCGCTGCCCATCGCTTCCATATTCGAGTCCCCGCCCAGGTTCCTACCAAGACACAAATATAAACAACATATAAACAATTATGTACAACAAACCCGCTGATTAGGGACCCTCTATGGTCGATCAGAGCAGCCAAGCGTCGGCTGCTCATCACTTCTTCCATATCGGGTCACCGCCTCAGCTTACAAGACAACAAAAACCACGACCACAACGACACTCAACGACAACAAAAACAACGACAACCCAAAAACACAACCAGACAACACAAAGACAACAACAAAAACAACACAGGAGAAGGATGACCACAAAGCGGTCCATCGGACCCCGGGGGGCATCTGGGGTGCTATAATGAAATAGCCATGCCGATGCCCCCCCCTTCTTTATGTTCCTTTCTTACACTAAACTTATTTCCTACCTAATTCCTAAGTTCCTATTAATTCTTAATAGCAAACTTATTTCTACGATTTCCTAATTCCTAAATTCCTAACTAATGAGTCTTCGGATCGTCATGGCGCATCAGGTCAGAACCTGACTACGCCAGACGATCCGGCATCACCCTAGGGTGGATTGAGGTCGGCGTGTCTACGACGCCGCCTCCCCGTCCTCCTTCTCCTGGCCGGCGCAGCGTTGGCGGACTCTTCCCGGGTGCGTTCGGCCTCCTCCTTGAGGCCCATGCATTCCGCGGCGAAGTCCGCCACCGCTGCCCAGCTGCTCTCGTCCTCGGCCATTGCCGCAACAATTTCTGGCAGAGCCAGAGTGCCTCTTGCACCCAATGCCATCTCTAGTGTGCGGCGCTGCGACATGAAGGCGCTGCACACTTCGAGCGTATGTTGCGCCGAGTCTATTGCCTCTCCACAGTGGTGGCAGGCTGGCGTGTCCTCTCTACCGATGGCGTGCAGATACTTACCAAAGCATCCGTGTCCGGTAAGTATCTGCGTCATATGATACGTCAACCTTCCGTGAGGCCTGTCCAACCACTTTCGCAATATGGGGCGGATGGCTTGAATGGTGCGGGCTCCGGCTTCTGGGAGTGCCATATCTTCCTCCCATTGCCACACCGCCATATCAAAGGCCTCCCGCCTCGCTCCCTCAACTTCTGCACGTGCAGGGTTTTCTCCACCGGCCCTCCGCTCCTCCCTGAACTCGTAGGCCTCGGTTAACACCTTGGCCTCGAGTTCCCACGGGAGCATTCCTGCAACTGCAGTAGCCGCCCCAAAGGAAACTGTACGGTAGCCCCTAATGGTTCGGATAGCCGCTGTCCTCTGCGGTCTACGCAGGTAGGCGACGTTCCTCCTAGACAGGGCGTCCGACCAAACCGGGGCTCCGTACATAGCCATGCTCCTTAGTATGCCGGCGTATAGCCTTCGGCAACTATCTCCCGGTCCACCAATGTTGGGCAGGAGTCTGGCTAGCGCCATCGCCGCTCCGACCACCCTCGGAGCGAGCTTGGCAAAGTGCGCCTCAAAATTAAGTCGGCTGTCCAGAGTGAGCCCCAAATACTTAATATGGGTCCCGACCTTAACGGGGACCCCATCCACTCGGACATGGGCATTACTGGGGGGCCTGCCCCGAGGACCATGGAAGAGGATGGCCTCGGTTTTCGGCAGCGCCACCTCCAACCCCAACAGCCGAATACGCCTCACCGTGAGGGTCGCAGCCGCAGCCGCTCTTCGTGCCACCTCCTGGTAGTCACGGCCCCTTGCCGTGACCAGAGTGTCATCTGCATAGCAGATGACACTCGTCCTAGGGAGGAGAGTTCCCCTCAGGACCCAGTTGTATCCCACGTTCCACAGGAGCGGCCCAAGGACCGACCCCTGCGGAACACCACACACCATACTGTGCGCACAGATCCGTGCGCCACCAGGCTCCACAAACAATATGGACCTATCATTAAGATAGTCCATGAGCACTCGTCGGAGGTACCACGGCACCCTATGGAATCTCAGGGCCTCCATTATGGCGCTGAAGGGGAGGGTGTTAAACGCGTTAGCGATATCCAGGGACACCGCCAACACCCTCTCTCCTCTGCCGACAGCCTCTTCTGTCGCCCTCTTCAGTGACAATATGGCGTCTATCGTCGATCTTCCCTTCCGAAAGCCGAACTGCGTATTTTCTACGTCCGGGCCCTCATTACCCAGGTGCTCGACTATGCGGGAAGCAATCACCCTCTCGAACAGCTTACCCGCCTCATCGAGCAAGACGATGGGGCGAAATGCCGACGGGGAGTCAGACGGTCGCCCTTCCTTTTTCAGAAGGCAGAGCCTCCCCTCCTTCCATATCTTCGGGAACTTTCCTTGCCGAAGGCAGGCGTCCAGCAGCGCCTTCAGTTTGACCCCAACATGGTCGAGGGCCAGAGCCAGGATCCTGCCATGCACCCCGTCCGGGCCCGGCGCCTTCTTCCCGAGGCGGAGGCGGTCGATGGCAACCTCCATCTCGCCTTCTGTGACCCGCGGGATGGTCTGCGGGTCCACCTCAGCATCGTGCTCGGGGGCGACAAAAGGCGCCACCTCAAAGACCCGGTTTGGAAAGAGGGCGTCAACAACCCGGGTCAGGAGCTCCGGCTGGAACGACTCAGTGGGAGGCGCCGAACTTCGCATCCGATTACGCACGGAGCGATACGGGCGCCCCCACGGGTCCCTATCCAGATCGGCCAGGAACTCCTCCCATGCCGACGCCTTTGCCCGCTGGATTTCCACCTTGAGGTCCCATCTCGCCTGGCTGAGGCGACCATACAGCTCCCCCTCCTCCTCCGGTGTATGTCGCCTCCTGCGGCACCTTTGATACTGCCGCCTTGCATATGTGCAGGCGGCGCGGAGGTTGGATATCTCCGCCGACCACCAGTAGACGGCCCGCTGCTGTGGGCGATCTCCCACTCGGGGCATGGCAGCGTCGCAGATGTTCGTCAGCGACTTACGGAACTTGACCGCCCACTGGTCAATGTCTATGTCAGCCGATGGGGGCGGTAACCAGCCCTCAATCATTGCCGCCTCGTTTGCAGCGCCTCTATCGAGGTGCGTCAAGGCCCAGCGTTTGAAACGCGCCGTACGAACTCCTTGTTGAGGAGTGAGGCCAGCAATTGGGGTGCCGGATATCCCAAAGGACACATAGAGGTGGTCACTGAGGGTCTCGCGATCCAGCACCTCCCAGTTTGTCACACGTGAGGCTATGGTGGGGGTCGCGAACGAGACGTCCACGATAGACTCCCCCTGCCACCTCACGCATGTGCTGACAGCGCCCCGGTTCAATATAACTAGGCCAGCCTCCACACAAAAATCCTCCACGACCTCCCCCCTGTTGGTGGTCACAGGGCATCCCCAGGACCTCGACTTGGCGTTTATATCTCCCGCAACCACGATTTGCAGCGGAGCCAGCCTACGAACAACTTCTTGGATTCTGCCGATGTAATCAACAAACTCTCTGCGGGTACGGTTGGGCGAGAAGTAGAGCCCGATGAGGGCAATGTCTCCCCACGTAACTGCTACATAACCGTCACCCCTCTCCCGCAGAGAGATTGGGGCCAGGATGGAGTTGGCCGGGGTTGTAATGACCACTTTCTCATCGGCAGATCCTATCCAGTTCGACCGTGCTGGAATGGAGTAGGGCTCCGCTGCAATCGCTACATCTGCGCCGATTTCTGCCATTTGTTGGACAAAGAGGTCCTGGGCATTGGCGGCGTTATTCAGGTTCGCCTGTAGGATTAATTTAGGCCGAACTGACATTGGGTCCCTGAGCTATTTCTTCCGTGTCCATCGGCGCATTGCGCTCCGCCGTCCTTGGTGGGGCCCTTGTCCAAGGGGCCATCTTCGGCTTTGTGACAGGGGGCCTACATTTCCTCCCTCCCAGGTAGTGCTCATATGGGAGCTTGGCCTCTCTGCACACTACGCAATGAGGCTTCTCCGTTACGCAGGTTCCTGCTTGGTGGCCCGGGGCACTACAGCGAAAACATAAAGCGTTGCGGTCCACCTTTGAATCGCAGGTGTACTTCGTGTGCCCCGTACCGTAACAGCGGTAGCACCTCACCGGGAGGTTCTCCAACGCGATGACCTGTGCGTGCGCCCACCCTATCACCAGGCGACCCTCTCCTACTAGTTTTTTGGCTTCCGCAATTGGTAGCCGGATCAGCACAGAATTTGACCCCCAGGGGCCGACGCGTATTTCCCCTATCGAGACCATGTCCGGAATGCAGCCTGTTTTTGCCACAATTGCTTCCATGATCTTGTCCTTATTGACACAGTCATTTAATCCCACCAATTTAAGCTCCGCCTTTTTATACGGTCTTGCAACGTCTGCCTCCTCCGCAATGACCTCCCGGAGCCTAGCCGCGAGCGCATCAGCCTTAGAGCCGCTTGTTGCTCCCTGGATCTCCAATTTGCGCCCGCCCACTGCCGTGTTTCGCATGCGCACCGCCTCCAGGCCAAGATCCTGCAGGTTGATTGCGCCGACCGCCTTCTCCATGACGGACGCATACGTCACGCCCTTGGCCTTGGCCTCCGCTTTAAGCGTGATGGTCACCGCCGATGACCGCGGTGGCACCAACTTGACCACTCTGCTTCCGTGCGCCGTGGGGGCAGAACCCTGGGCTGCCGTCTTGTTCGGTGCGTTGGCACCCTTACTGGCGGTTTTGGCAGCTGCAGCAGCAGCCCTCTTGGCTTTCGCTTTGGCACCCTTCGATAAGCTCTCCTTCCATTCTATCGCCGGCGTGCTAGAGGCCGCAGCCAAGCTAGGAGAGGCCGACCGTACGGGGGGAGGCAAGGGGTGACTCAACGCCCTTTGGGGCAGCGGGGGGTCATCCCACACTTGTACAGGGGCCGACTCGGCGGATCCACCCGCGTTGGCGTGATTGGCCTCAGCCCTTCTTCTCTCATGGGCCAACGGCGGCCTCATGGGGGGCTCGAATGGAAGCCTCTTCTCCATCTCGTCCATACGAGCATTGAGCATTCCCCCCAGCGACTTATAAAGGTCGGCCTTAAAATTGTCCAACATGCCGCCAATCGAGACGGCCACCTCCCTCTGCACATCCGTGCCTTTCCGGGTCGGTCTGCGCTCCTGCTGGTCCTCCTTTACTGCCCGGTTTTCGGCCCGAAGGAGTTCCACCTCGTGCCGGAGCCTCTCGTTGTCCTTCCGGAGCCTTTTAGACTCCTCCGATATGGACATGTCTCTGAGAGACTCCACACAGACCAGCATCGACTTAATTCCTTCATTTATGTCCCTGCGGACCGTCCCCTTTAGGTTCCCGGAGATTGCGGTGCATGTGTACACCTCAATGAGGCTCTTATATGCCGTCTCCAGGAGCTCCTCTTTGGATTTGTGCATCATTTCGGCCCTCAGGGTTGCAACATCCCTGCTATTTAAGAGTTTGGCCTCTGGGTCATCTCTTCCTCCCTCATCTTCCTTTAAAAAGGCCCTTTTATTGGCGGCAGCCCTCGGTGGAGCTGGAACCTCCTCCTCCGACTCTTCCTCCTCCGAGGGGTCTCTTACAGCCCTCTTGGCTGCTGCCAGACCAACGCTTGTTCCGAGCCTCTCCGTTTGCTTCCCAACTCTACCAAGCACTATTGACGGCTTCCTTGTTCTGCCTCTTGCTGTAGAGCTGACCTTTCTACAATTTGCCCTTCCCGAGGCACCATCATCAGCATCTTCCCCTGAGTCGATGGTAGAGTTGGCGTACGTACGCTTTCTACGCTCCTCATTAACTTCCATCGGGTCAGGCACCTGCTCAAATTCAATTTCAGAGCTGTCCGATTTGTTCGGCTCTCCGTCCAGCTCTCTACCCTTTCGGGACTTCTCACAACTAACCACGGCGGATCTGCGAACAGACCTCGCCGACTTCTCCTTAACGTCAGAATAAAATTTAGGATCCATATATGTTCCCACGAGAAGAGAGCAAATACATGTCACCCTGCGCAGTGGCCTCATACGCAGGGAACCCTACCGACTGCCAAGGTCGGGAAGTATTGGCAGGTTTTTACGAGTTTTCTCTCGGGTTTTATAGTGTGTCCTTCACGCGGCCGGCCGGCTAAGGCAAGCCCTCGCTCCACCACGGAACCCGCGTACCCCACAACGCCACAGGTGGGGGTCGTTGCAGAGACCGCAGTGGTTTACGACGATCGGAGGCTGGCGTAGGCCCCCGTTACACCGCGTTGGCGGTGTTCCCCTTTCCCCCCGTTGCGACCTGAGAACCCTTAAGGGGCGGCCGTCTTTGTTGAACTCCTCTCAAAGCCGCTCAGAAGGAGCAGCGAGCAGTGCGGCCCAAAGTAGGCACGCACCTAGGAGCTGTCGGTTTGTTAGCCGGTCAGTCTCACGCAAACTCCTCATTGGAGGAGAGTGTTGAGGCTGCCCGTTGCCCAGGGTGCACCACGAGGAGGTCAACCGACTCGCACCCCAACCTAACCTAACCTAACCTAACCTAACCTAACCTAACCTAACCTAACCTAACCTAACCTAACCTAACCTAACCTAACCTAACCTAACCTAACCTAACCTAACCTAACCTAACCTAACCTAACCTAACCTAACCTAACCTAACCTAACCTAACCTAACCTAACCTAACCTAACCTAACCTAACCTAACCTAACCTAACCTAACCTAACCTAACCTAACCTAACCTAACCTAACCTAACCTAACCTAACCTAACCTAACCTAACCTAACCTAACCTAACCTAACCTAACCTAACCTAACCTAACCTAACCTAACCTAACCTAACCTAACCTAACCTAACCTAACCTAACCTAACCTAACCTAACCTAACCTAACCAGTACCCCCCGCGCGCTTGGCCCGAACGTCACGATTTTGACACGCTCCGCATAGTTCGGAATTTTTTAGAAAATTTTTGTGCTTTTTATACCCGAAAAATATACCATTCGACGCGGCTCGACGAGCCCGTCACGGGGGTGTGCCACACTTGGTATAAAAAAGTGAAAAAGTGCGCGGAAATCGGCAAAAACCGTTTTTTCCCTCCCCATACAAGGGAAAAACAAAGTTTTCTCAAGATTTTGAGTGAGAAGTTGTGAAACTGGGACTGTGGCGAGGAGCGGAAAGGCGAGGAGTACCTGTTTCCCGATTTTGGGATTTTTCGGCGCAAACCAGGAGCAGCTAGAGAGAGTTTCCCAAAAACCCGGAAATTCTGGGTTTCTCCAAAACTCTCTCCGGAGCGCCGGAAACCACACCAGCGGGGAAGAGGACGTCGAGACCAGCCTGTTTCTGCAAGCAGATCCCGGTTCGCCCCACCAGGAGCGGAGCAATTAAGGTCCATAGTTTTTAAGTTTTTAGATGACAATATTCCCTAAGAAAATTGTCTGTACAAGGAATTCCCGTTAATTATAAAATCTGGAAAAATCTCATCTAGCAAGCACATTTATCTGGTAGCATTAATAAAAAATTTTGGAATTTTTAATTAAGTAGTTTTTGATTTATTTCAATTTCCGGGCCGGCGGGGCGCAGCGGAAATCGCAGCCCCCGTTTGTGAAATTGAAATAAATCCCTAGTTTTTGATAGCCCAAAGCTGGAATTCCTGGTACATAGGGTAAACTAGGCGGGCTATCTGGTGAAAGTAGTATCTTAGTGAAATTTTGGAAATACGGCGCAAACCAACCGGTTTTGTAGCTGCGTAAATAAACTTTTATTTTTGCAAGGTAGTAATTTATATGAAAATATAAATTAAAAATTCCCTTTTTCATAACACCAGAAAGCCCACTTCGTCCCCTTTATTTTAGCATTAAGAACGAAAGGGCAGGAGCCCGGATTTCCGAGCGCCACCCCTTCGAAGCCGCACGGGGAAGCCGACCCGCCCGCATTTAGTTTGGTAATTCCTTACGTAACTTGAAAAATCACTTTTTTGTTTTTGGCCATTTTCAAAATTTTAAATTTTTATTGGAAGGATAGGAGCCCAAAACGGTTTTGCACGGTGACAGAATCATCGAGGCTCCGTCAGCTCTTAAGATATAGGGCTCTAAACTTCCAAAATTTTCGAATTAATTTATCAAAATTTTAATTAGCTTTTAAAAATCAGATATATAGTAAATAAGGTTTTAAATAGTGAATTTTAACAAAATCGTACTCGGCGGTGTTAGTTTTTAAGTTCCATCAATAAGGGTGAAAACCACCCCCATTTTCTGCGGCTTTTATGTTTTTAAAATTTAATATTATTTTTTAATCTAGTCTCTTTAACCCTTTTAAACAATTTAAAAATTTTTTATTTTATATAGGACTATAGGAAATCTCATAGGCTACAATATAGCAGTTCCCAAAACCCCATACGGGTTGTGGTTTCCGAGCGCGGGCCCCCTAAAGGCAAGTAAGTCGCGCGGCCCCAAAAGCCGAACCCCGTCACCTTTTGTGTCATTGGCGAGGCACACAAGGTCGCGCGCTTATAAGACAAGTTAAATTCCGCAGTATTATTTACAATTACTCTCTGTCTTTGGAGGCCCATAACTGGGAAACTACTTTTCAGTTTTTACTCAAATTTGGGGAGGAGGGTTAGAGCGCCCTACCAAGCAATTTTCGGAGTAATTTGGACATAGTATATTTTTTGGAAAAAACTCAAAATTCACTTTTCAAAATTTTTTAAAGCACTAGTTGTTCCCGCCCCTTGCACTTATCTCCAATCCCGAACACCCTATAAAAACTACCCCTAAAATCCCAACCCTACCTACATCATCCCTCCTAATTTTCGATTTTCTCCCACTTCCACACACCCCACCTATACACTCCCTTGGGAGGAAACCATCCCTATCACCTACCCTATCCACCCCCATCAAAAAATTCCACCCGATTCCCGAAGTCCCAGGTTCGTTCCGCGTCGCTTTTGCCCTATCTCCCAAACTACGGGAGATAGAGCAAAAAGGACGTCAAATTCGGCTTTAAGGTGTCCGTAGGACACCGAAGTCAAATACAGCCTTCCCAAACCCATCCCCCCACCTTTCAACCCCCTACCCCTAACCCCATAATAAAAATTTTCAAAACTTTTGGATCTTTAAAATCAAAAATTAAAGAAACTATACATTTGGCAGGTATAGTTTCTTCAAACAAAATAGTCACCACCACATACCTTACCCGATCCCACCAAAAAATCACCTCCTTTTTTTCCACCAAAAGGTCCTAGGATCACCCCTCCTATTCCCCGTTGCCTGAAGTCCATACTAATCTCTTTTTTGCCCTATCTCTTAAACTATAAGAGTTAGAGCAAAACGGAGAAAAGTTTGACCTGAAAGGCAGCGTTTCCACCCCTATTTCCCTTTACCCCTACTTTCAACCCCCTACCCCCAACCCCAATTTTTTCTAAAAATTTAAAATCCCTTGAATCCCAAATTTCTCCCAGTTCCCTATTTCGGCCACTACTAGTTTCTTTGGAGAAATTATTCCCAATAACCGACCCTATCCATCCCCGTCAAAAAACACCCCTCCATTTTCCCAAAAAAGGTCTTAGGTTCTTCCCGGTTGAGCCATTTACTTGTTTTTGTTCTATCTCCTAAACTACGGGAGATAGAGCAAAAAGGACTTAAATTTCGCTCCCAGTGGTGCCTTACGCGCCGGACAAAGGAACCTATACCTCCTTCACCCATCCCTCACCAAATCATCCCCCTACCCCCAACCCTTAGAAATAGCCCAAACGGAAATCCTTATCGCCGAGAAAGTATACCTTTTACGGGTGCACTTCCTTGGCGAAAGGTGTTTACCGTCACCCACCCTACCCTAATCCGTCAAAAAACCTACCTCCCCAAACCCACCCTAATTCCCCAAAATAAAAAGTTCTATAGCTCAGGAAGCACGGTTCTGACAGTGGTGCTTCCTTGACAACTTTTTATCCCCACATCCCACCCCACCCACATACCCACAAACCCAACCACCCCCCACCCCTACTTCCCACCCCCAACTAGTAGCCACTTGTATCTCCGGACTCCCTGGCCCGATCGGCACCAAATTGGTACCGTTGGGACCGGAGAGGAAAGCTCCATTTTTAGGTAGCCATATTGACTCTACATAGAGCACATAGAGCCGCAGAAAATTAAATTTTAATTTTATTTTTAATTTTTTAATTGTGACACCTGAATCTCTTTTGAGATCAGGTTTAGGTTTAAGTTCTTGACACTGTGATTTAGATATAAGGTTTTAAATTATTATTGACATTCCATTTTATTGAATTCAATTTATATTTAATCACAGTTTATTTTAGTTATTATTTAATCGCAATTTTGCATTACTTTAGGACTCCTGCGCCTCTATTGAGGGCAGGCATAGTATTAAGATTTTAACTATTGTCTTTTGACTTTTATCCTCTGTTGTGTTGTTGACCCTGAGACTCTATTGAGTCCAGGTTTCTAATTAGGTTTTTAATTTTGACATTTAATTTCCTTTTGAATTATTTATTTTATTTTATTTTATATTATTTTAATTAAATTGACATTAGCTTTAGGACACCTGTACCTCTATTGAGGACAGGAATAGTTTGTAGGTTTCTAATTAGGTTTTTAAATTTGACATTTAAATTTTCGAATTAATTATTTTATTTTATTTTATTTTATTTTATTTTAATTAAATTGACATTAGCTTTAGGACACCTGTACCTCTATTGAGGACAGGCACTAGTTTAAGTTTTTATTATATTATATCTTGACATTTTAATTTTAATTTTAACATTTTGACATTGACATTCCAATTATTTTATTTGATTAATTGATTAATTTGACTAAAAAGGACGTATAAAACTTCTACAAACCTTTAATAGGTTAGTTAGGTTTAGGTTCATTGTTTTGTGGCGTTGTGACCCTGAGACTCTATTGAGTCCAGGTTCTAGTATTAAGACTGAATTTTAATTAATCCAATTTTAACTATATTTTAAATTTTAGACAAAGCTACTCCCGGGGTCTTGCTTATTAACAACATATACACACCACATACACAAACAACATCACACAAATTCATTCATCATTACACAAGTTAGAACAAACATTAGAATCTGCCGCCCTACCTTTTAATTTTAACTTCATTTAATTTATTTACTAGTCACATTCATTTATTTATAAATTTTAAAATTTTAAATTTAATTTATTTATTCAAGTTTAATACAATTCCATTTTAATTTAATTTCATTTTAATTTTATTTCAATTTTAATTCAATTTAATTTGATTTATTGTTGGTTTTGGGGTTGATTTTAGTTTTAAATTTGTGTTTAAGACTGAAATCTAAATATCGAAGCCAATTTTATTTTATTTATTTGAGTCAATTTTAATTCAATTATTTAATTCAATATCCTTATAGTTAATAGTATTAAATTTTCTAGTCAATAGTTAGGTAGATTCTTTTTGTTTAGTTTTGTCCCCTTTTATAACTTATACAAATTTTTAAACGTGTGCTATATTCTGGTGTCTGTGTATATTTTAGAATTTAATTTTAATTTGTGTGCGTCCCAATTATCCCAATTTATCCCATTTATCGTGTTTACAACTTTTACAAATTTACTTTTAACGTGTATTATTTAATTTTATTAGTTAGGTATTTTATTTAATTTAAATAGGTCTTTACAACTTTTACAACTTTACTTTTAACGTGTTCTGTGTTTTCTATTTTACAACTTTTACAAACTTAATTTTAACGTGTTAATTTATTCTGTCCGTCCTAACTTATTCTGTCCGTCCTAAATTATTTCGTCCGTCCTTAACTTATTTACTTTAATATGACTACCAAGAGCCCAACCCGTTTGTCGAAGGTGAACAGTAGGGAGGAGTCGATCGTTCACCAATCCCCACCACCAAAGCCGAAGCTGAAATCAGCATCGACCCGATTGGAACTGGAACTGACGCACCTTCTCCCGGAAATGTCGTGCACTGACATCAAACAAAACGCCAAGAAGGCACAAAGTAGAATGATGAAGGCCTTGGAAACGAGCGCCGGTCATCGATCAGTCACGAAGGAAGACAAGGCCATCATCCAAAAGGAAACCAACGAATTGGTAGTGATGGTGGTAGAGTTGGTCGGAAGGATAGAAAGGATGGAAAAGAACAAAGAACCAAAGATGGGAATCGGAAAGACTGTCCACACGCAGATTGTAAGGGACAGCACAGAATTTGAAAAAGAAACCGGGAGAAGATTAGAAAGGATAGAAGCACTACTAGCGGAAAATAAAGCAGTTAACGAAAGATGTGAAAGACTGCAGGAAGAGACGAATAAGAAAATCGCAGAGAAGATTACAGACTTGGCTAAAGAGATGGAGACAAAGGAAAAGCCGCAGAAGGCAACGTATGCAAGGGCAACCGCAGAAGGTCGGGCGAGAACCGCACCAACAACACTCCACTCCCTCATCGTGGCGTCGACCGACGCAAACCTGACCAGTGACCAGGTTATGGAAACGGTCAGGAAGACAGCGGAAGTCGACCCCGAAGGAGAGTGGATTAAGGTCCAAAAAGTCAGGAAGGCAAAGGACCAGAAGATCATCATCGGGTGCGGTTCGGAAAAGGATGTAGAGATGCTGAAGGAAAGACTTGAGAAAGAGAGCACTCTAAAGATAGAAAGAGCCAAGAATAAAAATCCGCTAGTGATAGTAAGATTTGTAAGGGGGGACAAGAAAAAGGAACAAGTAGAAGAAGCAATAAGGAGGAAGGTTGGGAAAATAAAATCCAAAGACGGGAAAGAGGAAATAGAAGCGATATACGAGAAGAGTACAAGAAACCCACACGTAGCACACATAGTGGTCAAGGTGACCCCAGCAATCTGGCAGCAGCTGACAGAGGCGGGGACTCTTCAACTACAATGGGGAGTCTCCAAGGTAGAAGATCAGTCCCCGCTAATCCAGTGCTCCCGCTGCTTGGGCTACGGCCATATCAAGCGGGTCTGTCAGGAGCGGCTGGACAGCTGCAGCCATTGTGGGGGTAACCACTTGTACGCCGCGTGTGAGGTAAAATTAAGTCCCCCCCGCTGCCTTAATTGCGAGAGAGCCGGCCTGGAGGATAAGTCCCACAACACATTCAACGAGAGCTGTCCAATAAGAGCTAAGTGGGACAGGCTGGCCAGGGCAAGGGTAGCGTACAGGTGCTAAGGGCATGGCGTCAGTTCAAAAAGGGAAGAAAGAATACGAAATAGTACAGGCAAACCTCCAACGGAGTAATAATGCAACCACAGAGCTGTTGGCGGAAGTAGCCAAAAGAAAGATATGTTTCGCGCTCATTCAGGAGCCGTACGTGGGTAACAAAGGAGTCATGATTGATGTGTCCGGAGCGAGGATCGTCCAGGCGGCACATGAGGTTGGGAAAAATAACAAGGCCGCTATACTGGTACATAATAATAATATTAACATCTTACAATTTCCCAACCTCACAACTACCAACTTAGTAGCGGCTAAGTTGGTAACTGCCGAATGGACGATCGGAGTAATTTCGTATTACTTTGAGCCGGACACAGACATAGATACCTACGTGCGGCTTCTGAAGGAGATGATAAGAGAACTGGGTTGCGGTTTGCTCTTAGTCGGAGGAGATGCGAACGCCTGGAGTGAGTGGTGGGGAAGCGAAAGAAGCGATAGTAGGGGTGCGGAGTTAGCAGGATTATTTGCAGAGTTAGGGTTAGAAATTATGAATGAAGGGAATACTCCAACTTTCGATACCTGGCGAGGAGGGAAAAGGTATAAAAGCTCGGTAGACGTGACGTGCTGCTCGGACGGCTTGGCCAAGATGGTACAAGAATGGAGAGTTGATGAAGGGATGACGACCTCGGACCACAATGCAATAGTTATAAAGATAAATATAGAAGAAATAAAAGAAAGAGAAGATACAAGAACTACAAGGAAATATAAGACAAATAAGACAGATTGGTGTAAATTTAAAGAAGAATGTAATATAGAATATGAGAAAAGAAAGATTGATGTAGAAGAGGTAAGTAAAATCAAAGAAGTAGATGAATTGGAAGTAAAGGTAGGATTATTTATAGAATGTATAGAAGAGACTTGTAATAGAACATTAAAAAAGAAAAAAATGAAAAGAACAATTAAGATTGCATGGTGGTCCGAGGAATTAGAGGGTATGAAGAAAGAAAAGAATAGGATGAAGAGGAAAATAAAATGGGCAGCGCCAAACCGGATGGCTGGAGTCGTCGAGCAGTACGTAAAAGCGAAAGAAAAATATCAGGAAGAGATGGAAAGGGCCAGGATCGGAAGTTGGAAGGAATTTTGTGAAAAGCAGGACAGGGAATCTATGTGGGAAGGGATATACAGGGTAATTGGGAGAACAAAAAAGGCATATGAGGACCTTCCAATAGCTAGGGATGGCAAAAACACCAGCCCAAGGGAGTCGGTGCGCATCATGGCCGAAAGCTTTTACCCGGAGGATACCGAAGTGGGGGAGAACGAGGACCACAGAAAAGTGAGAAGAAGGGCAGCTGAAGCGAATGAGGGAAGCAAAGATGATCTTTGCGACCCTCCATTCGTGGAAGCTGAACTTCTTCAAGCGGTGAACTCGTTCAACCCCAAAAAGGCTCCGGGTAGTGATGGCTTTACGGCCGACATATGCGCAGCAGCAATAAAAGCCGACCCCAACTTATCCCTAGCTATTTACAATAAATGCCTTGAGCTCTCCCACTTCCCCAAGCCCTGGAAAGTAGCAACGATAATCCTGCTAAGGAAACCAAATAAAGAAGATTACACGCACCCCAAATCATATAGACCAATAGGGCTCTTGGCAATACTAGGCAAAATACTCGAAAAGATGCTAATTAAGAGAATAAGATGGTATGTGCTGCCCAAGTTAAACCCCTACCAGTACGGCTTTGTGCCACAGCGCAGTACCGAGGACTCCCTCTATGACATGGTACAGCGGATCAGGCATAATTTGGTAGAGAAGAAAATTATGGTCCTGATCTCGCTGGACATAGAGGGGGCCTTCGATAATGCGTGGTGGCCCCAAATTAAATGCCAGCTCAAAATAAAGGGGTGCCCGGTGAATCTGCGAAGGCTTATAGGCAGTTACCTGGAGGATAGGAAGGTGACGGTGAAGTATGCGGGGGAACAGTACAGTAAGAGTACCAACAAGGGCTGCGTCCAAGGTTCCATCGGCGGGCCCTTGTTGTGGAATATAATTCTGGACCCCCTGCTCAACGAACTCACCGACACCGACATATACTGCCAGGCCTTCGCAGACGACATCGTTTTAATCATAGAGGGCAGCACAGCCGGAGAAATTAGTAGTAAGGCCAACTCCGTCCTCTCCCGTGTTCAGAAGTGGGGCGAGTCGAACAAATTAAACTTTGCGCCGCAAAAAACAAAGGCAATGGTAATAACCAAAAAACTAAAGTTCGACACGCCCCGCCTGGAGATGGGGGGGACGGATATAGAGTTGGTCGATAGCATCAAGATTTTAGGTGTCATAGTAGACAACAAACTCCTTTTCAATGACCACATAAAGTATATCTGCAAAAAGGCAATTAATATATACAAAGGAGTATGCAGAGCGGCGAGGGCTACGTGGGGACTGCACCCGGAGATCATTAGGACGATCTATAAATCTGTTATCGAACCTGTGATCTTGTACGCAGCCAGCGTCTGGTCCAAAGAAGCGAAGAAGGCAGTCTCCCGGAAAGCCCTCGATGTAGTGTTAAGAGGTTTCGCGCAGAAAATTTCGAAGAGTAATAGGACAGTTTCCCTAAACGCTGCTTTAATACTGTCGGGGCTGCTTCCGCTGGATCTTCGGATCCAAGAAGCATCCCGGCTTTTTGAGGCAAAGCGCGGGAAACCCCAGGCAGTATTAAGTGGCAGGAGGGTCGAGCAGCGCGCACCTTTCACGGAGAACACCCACCCCAGTAGGATGCTAAATTCAAAATTTACCCTTTTGGAAAACGCAGAAGAGGATAGCAAGTTGGCAGAAGGCTTGGCCAAGATCTACACTGATGGCAGCAAACTGGAGGGGAAAGTCGGAGCCGCCCTGACCTGTTGGAAAGGGAAGGTCGAGATGTGTACCCGAAAATTCAGACTGGAGCCATACTGTACGGTCTTCCAAGCCGAGTTATATGCTATCCTCCAAGCGACCGAAATTATTATTGGCAAGAAATTTGAAGAAGCGGCTATTCTGAGCGACTCGAGGTCGGCTCTCCAGACGCTGATGGATCCAGAATCCTCGCACCCAATCACGAAGGCGATACAGGGTAACCTAGAATTCCTGAGAGACAACCACCAACTAGTCTCTCTATACTGGATACGGGCCCACGTCGGAGTAGGAGGGAACGAGAGAGCGGATGAATTAGCGAAGGAAGCCGCCCTCAAACTGAAGACCAGAGCGGACTATGACTGCTGCCCCATCTCGTACGTTAAACGTCATTTACGGGCGGGAACGATCGAGCAATGGGACAGCAGGTATAGGACCGAAGCCACAGCCGCGACCACCAAGGTCTTTTTCCCGAATGGGGTGGACGCATATAACACCGTGAGGAAGATGTCCATCGACCGGCTAGCGTCGCAGGTCTTGACAGGTCATGGGGGATTCTGTGCATACCTGCACAGATTCAAGTGCAGGGACAGCCCCGCATGTGCCTGTGACCCGACGAAGGACGAGGACATCTTCCACATAATATTAGACTGCCCAATACACACGCAAATTAGGTACACTCTGCAACAGAGCATAGACACAAAATTAAGCAAAGACACCCTTAAGGAAATAATGAGCAACAAAAAAGAAAGGAAAATATTTATGAAGTTTGCCAAAGAAATCGTTAGTAAAGTAAATTTTAGAAATAAGGACAATTAATGTAAGTAATGTAATATAAGGTAATATAAGTAAATGTAAGTAAGACCACATAAGTGGCGGGATTTTATAATAAAGAGAGCAATGTATAAATTATGGGTAAAAATAATATGTTTATAAATAATATGTTTTTAAAATAATAAAGTACAATGTATCAGAATTAACGTAATAATGTAATATAATAATGTAATACAATAATAATGTAATATATAATAATATGTAATGTAATAATGTAATAAGGTAATAATATAGTAATATAATAAATAATTATGTAATGATGTAATAAGCAAAGAAAAGAAAAATGTAATAGATTTAAGAGACACATTGTTAAAAGAAAAGAAAAGAAACAAAAAAAGAGAAACAAAAAAGAGAAAATAAATAAAAATGAGTAGAGCTCTTCAAGCTCAAGCTTAATAACCCTAATTAAAAAAGAGATACAAAAAAGATAAAAAGAAAGATAAAGTCCTGCAAAAATAGCGGGGAGTAGCTGCATTAAAAAAAAAAAAAAAAAAAAAAAACCTAACCTAACCTAACCTAACCTAACCTAACCTAACCTAACCTAACCTAACCTAACCTAACCTAACCTAACCTAACCTAACCTAACCTAACCTAACCTAACCTAACCTAACCTAACCTAACCTAACCTAACCTAACCTAACCTAACCTAACCTAACCTAACCTAACCTAACCTAACCTAACCTAACCTAACCTAACCTAACCTAACCTAACCTAACCTAACCTAACCTAACCTAACCTAACCTAACCTAACCTAACCTAACCTAACCTAACCTAACCTAACCTAACCTAACCTAACCTAACCTAACCTAACCTAACCTAACCTAACCTAACCTAACCTAACCTAACCTAACCTAACCTAACCTAACCTAACCTAACCTAACCTAACCTAACCTAACCTAACCTAACCTAACCTAACCTAACCTAACCTAACCTAACCTAACCTAACCTAACCTAACCTAACCTAACCTAACCTAACCTAACCTAACCTAACCTAACCTAACCTAACCTAACCTAACCTAACCTAACCTAACCTAACCTAACCTAACCTAACCTAACCTAACCTAACCTAACCTAACCTAACCTAACCTAACCTAACCTAACCTAACCTAACCTAACCTAACCTAACCTAACCTAACCTAACCTAACCTAACCTAACCTAACCTAACCTAACCTAACCTAACCTAACCTAACCTAACCTAACCTAACCTAACCTAACCTAACCTAACCTAACCTAACCTAACCTAACCTAACCTAACCTAACCTAACCTAACCTAACCTAACCTAACCTAACCTAACCTAACCTAACCTAACCTAACCTAACCTAACCTAACCTAACCTAACCTAACCTAACCTAACCTAACCTAACCTAACCTAACCTAACCTAACCTAACCTAACCTAACCTAACCTAACCTAACCTAACCTAACCTAACCTAACCTAACCTAACCTAACCTAACCTAACCTAACCTAACCTAACCTAACCTAACCTAACCTAACCTAACCTAACCTAACCTAACCTAACCTAACCTAACCTAACCTAACCTAACCTAACCTAACCTAACCTAACCTAACCTAACCTAACCTAACCTAACCTAACCTAACCTAACCTAACCTAACCTAACCTAACCTAACCTAACCTAACCTAACCTAACCTAACCTAACCTAACCTAACCTAACCTAACCTAACCTAACCTAACCTAACCTAACCTAACCTAACCTAACCTAACCTAACCTAACCTAACCTAACCTAACCTAACCTAACCTAACCTAACCTAACCTAACCTAACCTAACCTAACCTAACCTAACCTAACCTAACCTAACCTAACCTAACCTAACCTAACCTAACCTAACCTAACCTAACCTAACCTAACCTAACCTAACCTAACCTAACCTAACCTAACCTAACCTAACCTAACCTAACCTAACCTAACCTAACCTAACCTAACCTAACCTAACCTAACCTAACCTAACCTAACCTAACCTAACCTAACCTAACCTAACCTAACCTAACCTAACCTAACCTAACCTAACCTAACCTAACCTAACCTAACCTAACCTAACCTAACCTAACCTAACCTAACCTAACCTAACCTAACCTAACCTAACCTAACCTAACCTAACCTAACCTAACCTAACCTAACCTAACCTAACCTAACCTAACCTAACCTAACCTAACCTAACCTAACCTAACCTAACCTAACCTAACCTAACCTAACCTAACCTAACCTAACCTAACCTAACCTAACCTAACCTAACCTAACCTAACCTAACCTAACCTAACCTAACCTAACCTAACCTAACCTAACCTAACCTAACCTAACCTAACCTAACCTAACCTAACCTAACCTAACCTAACCTAACCTAACCTAACCTAACCTAACCTAACCTAACCTAACCTAACCTAACCTAACCTAACCTAACCTAACCTAACCTAACCTAACCTAACCTAACCTAACCTAACCTAACCTAACCTAACCTAACCTAACCTAACCTAACCTAACCTAACCTAACCTAACCTAACCTAACCTAACCTAACCTAACCTAACCTAACCTAACCTAACCTAACCTAACCTAACCTAACCTAACCTAACCTAACCTAACCTAACCTAACCTAACCTAACCTAACCTAACCTAACCTAACCTAACCTAACCTAACCTAACCTAACCTAACCTAACCTAACCTAACCTAACCTAACCTAACCTAACCTAACCTAACCTAACCTAACCTAACCTAACCTAACCTAACCTAACCTAACCTAACCTAACCTAACCTAACCTAACCTAACCTAACCTAACCTAACCTAACCTAACCTAACCTAACCTAACCTAACCTAACCTAACCTAACCTAACCTAACCTAACCTAACCTAACCTAACCTAACCTAACCTAACCTAACCTAACCTAACCTAACCTAACCTAACCTAACCTAACCTAACCTAACCTAACCTAACCTAACCTAACCTAACCTAACCTAACCTAACCTAACCTAACCTAACCTAACCTAACCTAACCTAACCTAACCTAACCTAACCTAACCTAACCTAACCTAACCTAACCTAACCTAACCTAACCTAACCTAACCTAACCTAACCTAACCTAACCTAACCTAACCTAACCTAACCTAACCTAACCTAACCTAACCTAACCTAACCTAACCTAACCTAACCTAACCTAACCTAACCTAACCTAACCTAACCTAACCTAACCTAACCTAACCTAACCTAACCTAACCTAACCTAACCTAACCTAACCTAACCTAACCTAACCTAACCTAACCTAACCTAACCTAACCTAACCTAACCTAACCTAACCTAACCTAACCTAACCTAACCTAACCTAACCTAACCTAACCTAACCTAACCTAACCTAACCTAACCTAACCTAACCTAACCTAACCTAACCTAACCTAACCTAACCTAACCTAACCTAACCTAACCTAACCTAACCTAACCTAACCTAACCTAACCTAACCTAACCTAACCTAACCTAACCTAACCTAACCTAACCTAACCTAACCTAACCTAACCTAACCTAACCTAACCTAACCTAACCTAACCTAACCTAACCTAACCTAACCTAACCTAACCTAACCTAACCTAACCTAACCTAACCTAACCTAACCTAACCTAACCTAACCTAACCTAACCTAACCTAACCTAACCTAACCTAACCTAACCTAACCTAACCTAACCTAACCTAACCTAACCTAACCTAACCTAACCTAACCTAACCTAACCTAACCTAACCTAACCTAACCTAACCTAACCTAACCTAACCTAACCTAACCTAACCTAACCTAACCTAACCTAACCTAACCTAACCTAACCTAACCTAACCTAACCTAACCTAACCTAACCTAACCTAACCTAACCTAACCTAACCTAACCTAACCTAACCTAACCTAACCTAACCTAACCTAACCTAACCTAACCTAACCTAACCTAACCTAACCTAACCTAACCTAACCTAACCTAACCTAACCTAACCTAACCTAACCTAACCTAACCTAACCTAACCTAACCTAACCTAACCTAACCTAACCTAACCTAACCTAACCTAACCTAACCTAACCTAACCTAACCTAACCTAACCTAACCTAACCTAACCTAACCTAACCTAACCTAACCTAACCTAACCTAACCTAACCTAACCTAACCTAACCTAACCTAACCTAACCTAACCTAACCTAACCTAACCTAACCTAACCTAACCTAACCTAACCTAACCTAACCTAACCTAACCTAACCTAACCTAACCTAACCTAACCTAACCTAACCTAACCTAACCTAACCTAACCTAACCTAACCTAACCTAACCTAACCTAACCTAACCTAACCTAACCTAACCTAACCTAACCTAACCTAACCTAACCTAACCTAACCTAACCTAACCTAACCTAACCTAACCTAACCTAACCTAACCTAACCTAACCTAACCTAACCTAACCTAACCTAACCTAACCTAACCTAACCTAACCTAACCTAACCTAACCTAACCTAACCTAACCTAACCTAACCTAACCTAACCTAACCTAACCTAACCTAACCTAACCTAACCTAACCTAACCTAACCTAACCTAACCTAACCTAACCTAACCTAACCTAACCTAACCTAACCTAACCTAACCTAACCTAACCTAACCTAACCTAACCTAACCTAACCTAACCTAACCTAACCTAACCTAACCTAACCTAACCTAACCTAACCTAACCTAACCTAACCTAACCTAACCTAACCTAACCTAACCTAACCTAACCTAACCTAACCTAACCTAACCTAACCTAACCTAACCTAACCTAACCTAACCTAACCTAACCTAACCTAACCTAACCTAACCTAACCTAACCTAACCTAACCTAACCTAACCTAACCTAACCTAACCTAACCTAACCTAACCTAACCTAACCTAACCTAACCTAACCTAACCTAACCTAACCTAACCTAACCTAACCTAACCTAACCTAACCTAACCTAACCTAACCTAACCTAACCTAACCTAACCTAACCTAACCTAACCTAACCTAACCTAACCTAACCTAACCTAACCTAACCTAACCTAACCTAACCTAACCTAACCTAACCTAACCTAACCTAACCTAACCTAACCTAACCTAACCTAACCTAACCTAACCTAACCTAACCTAACCTAACCTAACCTAACCTAACCTAACCTAACCTAACCTAACCTAACCTAACCTAACCTAACCTAACCTAACCTAACCTAACCTAACCTAACCTAACCTAACCTAACCTAACCTAACCTAACCTAACCTAACCTAACCTAACCTAACCTAACCTAACCTAACCTAACCTAACCTAACCTAACCTAACCTAACCTAACCTAACCTAACCTAACCTAACCTAACCTAACCTAACCTAACCTAACCTAACCTAACCTAACCTAACCTAACCTAACCTAACCTAACCTAACCTAACCTAACCTAACCTAACCTAACCTAACCTAACCTAACCTAACCTAACCTAACCTAACCTAACCTAACCTAACCTAACCTAACCTAACCTAACCTAACCTAACCTAACCTAACCTAACCTAACCTAACCTAACCTAACCTAACCTAACCTAACCTAACCTAACCTAACCTAACCTAACCTAACCTAACCTAACCTAACCTAACCTAACCTAACCTAACCTAACCTAACCTAACCTAACCTAACCTAACCTAACCTAACCTAACCTAACCTAACCTAACCTAACCTAACCTAACCTAACCTAACCTAACCTAACCTAACCTAACCTAACCTAACCTAACCTAACCTAACCTAACCTAACCTAACCTAACCTAACCTAACCTAACCTAACCTAACCTAACCTAACCTAACCTAACCTAACCTAACCTAACCTAACCTAACCTAACCTAACCTAACCTAACCTAACCTAACCTAACCTAACCTAACCTAACCTAACCTAACCTAACCTAACCTAACCTAACCTAACCTAACCTAACCTAACCTAACCTAACCTAACCTAACCTAACCTAACCTAACCTAACCTAACCTAACCTAACCTAACCTAACCTAACCTAACCTAACCTAACCTAACCTAACCTAACCTAACCTAACCTAACCTAACCTAACCTAACCTAACCTAACCTAACCTAACCTAACCTAACCTAACCTAACCTAACCTAACCTAACCTAACCTAACCTAACCTAACCTAACCTAACCTAACCTAACCTAACCTAACCTAACCTAACCTAACCTAACCTAACCTAACCTAACCTAACCTAACCTAACCTAACCTAACCTAACCTAACCTAACCTAACCTAACCTAACCTAACCTAACCTAACCTAACCTAACCTAACCTAACCTAACCTAACCTAACCTAACCTAACCTAACCTAACCTAACCTAACCTAACCTAACCTAACCTAACCTAACCTAACCTAACCTAACCTAACCTAACCTAACCTAACCTAACCTAACCTAACCTAACCTAACCTAACCTAACCTAACCTAACCTAACCTAACCTAACCTAACCTAACCTAACCTAACCTAACCTAACCTAACCTAACCTAACCTAACCTAACCTAACCTAACCTAACCTAACCTAACCTAACCTAACCTAACCTAACCTAACCTAACCTAACCTAACCTAACCTAACCTAACCTAACCTAACCTAACCTAACCTAACCTAACCTAACCTAACCTAACCTAACCTAACCTAACCTAACCTAACCTAACCTAACCTAACCTAACCTAACCTAACCTAACCTAACCTAACCTAACCTAACCTAACCTAACCTAACCTAACCTAACCTAACCTAACCTAACCTAACCTAACCTAACCTAACCTAACCTAACCTAACCTAACCTAACCTAACCTAACCTAACCTAACCTAACCTAACCTAACCTAACCTAACCTAACCTAACCTAACCTAACCTAACCTAACCTAACCTAACCTAACCTAACCTAACCTAACCTAACCTAACCTAACCTAACCTAACCTAACCTAACCTAACCTAACCTAACCTAACCTAACCTAACCTAACCTAACCTAACCTAACCTAACCTAACCTAACCTAACCTAACCTAACCTAACCTAACCTAACCTAACCTAACCTAACCTAACCTAACCTAACCTAACCTAACCTAACCTAACCTAACCTAACCTAACCTAACCTAACCTAACCTAACCTAACCTAACCTAACCTAACCTAACCTAACCTAACCTAACCTAACCTAACCTAACCTAACCTAACCTAACCTAACCTAACCTAACCTAACCTAACCTAACCTAACCTAACCTAACCTAACCTAACCTAACCTAACCTAACCTAACCTAACCTAACCTAACCTAACCTAACCTAACCTAACCTAACCTAACCTAACCTAACCTAACCTAACCTAACCTAACCTAACCTAACCTAACCTAACCTAACCTAACCTAACCTAACCTAACCTAACCTAACCTAACCTAACCTAACCTAACCTAACCTAACCTAACCTAACCTAACCTAACCTAACCTAACCTAACCTAACCTAACCTAACCTAACCTAACCTAACCTAACCTAACCTAACCTAACCTAACCTAACCTAACCTAACCTAACCTAACCTAACCTAACCTAACCTAACCTAACCTAACCTAACCTAACCTAACCTAACCTAACCTAACCTAACCTAACCTAACCTAACCTAACCTAACCTAACCTAACCTAACCTAACCTAACCTAACCTAACCTAACCTAACCTAACCTAACCTAACCTAACCTAACCTAACCTAACCTAACCTAACCTAACCTAACCTAACCTAACCTAACCTAACCTAACCTAACCTAACCTAACCTAACCTAACCTAACCTAACCTAACCTAACCTAACCTAACCTAACCTAACCTAACCTAACCTAACCTAACCTAACCTAACCTAACCTAACCTAACCTAACCTAACCTAACCTAACCTAACCTAACCTAACCTAACCTAACCTAACCTAACCTAACCTAACCTAACCTAACCTAACCTAACCTAACCTAACCTAACCTAACCTAACCTAACCTAACCTAACCTAACCTAACCTAACCTAACCTAACCTAACCTAACCTAACCTAACCTAACCTAACCTAACCTAACCTAACCTAACCTAACCTAACCTAACCTAACCTAACCTAACCTAACCTAACCTAACCTAACCTAACCTAACCTAACCTAACCTAACCTAACCTAACCTAACCTAACCTAACCTAACCTAACCTAACCTAACCTAACCTAACCTAACCTAACCTAACCTAACCTAACCTAACCTAACCTAACCTAACCTAACCTAACCTAACCTAACCTAACCTAACCTAACCTAACCTAACCTAACCTAACCTAACCTAACCTAACCTAACCTAACCTAACCTAACCTAACCTAACCTAACCTAACCTAACCTAACCTAACCTAACCTCATCCCACTGCTGGGCATTGGTCTGGGCAGACGCGATAAATACCGCTCCGTATTCAAAATTATTTTTAAAATTTTTTCTCACACGTTAAGGGTTGAAAGAGGCAAAAATCGACGCGGCTCGTCTAGCCCTTTCCCCTGATATATCACACTCCGCGGTTCGTGACAGTGAAAGTGCGCAAAAGCTGCGAAAAGTGCCGGACATGAAGTGTCAGAAATTTTGAAAAATTTTTCAAAATTACGTGTAGTGAGTGGTCAAAATCGACGCGGCTCGCCGAGCCCTTTCCAAAAAGGTGCCACACTTGTACTTTGAAGAAGTGAAAGCAATATAAACAGTGAAAGTGCTCCGGAAAACAACCTCAAAAGTGAACGAATCAACGATCAGAATTTTGGCGGGCAGAAATCTCCCTTATTCGTCACAACGAACTGGGAGTCGGTGACAAATATCCCGCAGCAACTCATAACTTGGCTGCCCTGTGGTTTCCAGAGGTCTGAGTTGCAAGACCTAGGACTTCTGAGCCAAAACAACTTGGGCGGAATTTTGGCACTTGTCAAAAATTCGCATCTGGACGCCCAAACGGATAGCAGCCGGGTAGAGGAGCAGCCAGCGGTCCCGACCCTGCCTCCAAAACGAAGATCGACCCACCAGGAGCCTCACCAGCAAGGTCCGTAGATTTAAGTTTAGTGTATATTGTTTACATACTGTAAACACTATTGTGACAGAAATTCCAGTGCATTTTAGGCTTTAATATCACCAAACCCAGATAGACTATCTATCTGGGCACTTTTTCTAAAAATTTTAAGTTCTAATTTAGACTCAAAACAAAGATATCTCACTTTTAGGACCTGAAGAATAACCATAGGCCATTTTGCCTAAATTTGACACCATAATTGAAAAGTGAAATATCTTTATTAATTACTTACTAACAATACTGGAATTCCTGATACATAGACAGGGCATGAACTGGGCTTTCTAATAATACAAAAACATTAAAGTAAATTCTGTTAACAAGGCAAAACAAATACAATTTTGTAGCTATATTAAAAAATTTTTCGTTATCATACAACTTTGGGCCACTTGGGCTCAAAGTAGGTGTAACCTGACGTTCAACCAGGGGCACCAAAAAAAGGCCCAATTCATCCTCTTTCTACCAATACCCCTTTTAGTTATAATTAAGTTAGATATAAGCATCTGGAGCAAATTTTGTGTGACAAGGGTCCCTTTTAAATTTTTTCCGGAAGTCACGTGACCCACCGACACTCCAGAACATTCCAACAAAATTTTATTATAATTATTGTTTTTTATCGTAGTGGCAACACCTTGCAAAACCACTCCACTAATCTCTTCCTGTCAAGGAGAAGATAAACCCCGCCCCTTTTTAGGGTAATTTTGTGACATTTGAGATAAAGCGGGGAGATAAAAGCAAAAGTTTTGTTTTAAAAGTAAAACTTTTAAAAAATTTTTATTAGATTATCGTCAAAGTTGTACCAAACCATAATAATAAGCAGCCCCCAATATATAAAAATATTAAAAAATCTTAACTTCACTTAAAATTACCAATTAAAAAACTTTAAATTAGTAAAATAACACTTTTATAAAACATCTAAGTAAATAAAACTTATATCTAATTTAAATCTATCCCCAATTCAAAATCCTTACATCTAAATATAAATTCAAACCATTAAAATTAAAATATATACTAAGATAGTAATAGAACACAAAGGGGTAATTTACCCCAAAGTTGGGAGACTGCCAAGTCGTATGCAACATAGGGGCGGAACCAAACCGAGGAGGTGCGGCCATATTCTCCCCGATTTGGGGTAATGAAACAATAGAATTAGGCAAAATAAAAAATTAAATAAATACATATACTATAATAAACTCCTGAACTTTTAAAAACTAAAACATACAATAATTTAATAACACAAAATAGAAATTTTAGATAAGATTTTGGAAAAGTTTGTTAAAAATCTTTTGAAACTATTGTGGATTCAAAAGATTTTAAACACAAGCCACCTAAATTAACTTTATTATAATTCCGAATTTTAAGAGTATAATTATAATTATAAACTAACATACTATCGTAAACTCCTTTAAATTTTTAAAATGAAATTTACAATTAAATAAATAGCACAATAGCAAATCCTATAAAAAACTTTAAAACTTTAAATAAAACAATATTTTAACTTTAACTACCTAAATAAATATTAATTATAGCTCAAATACTTTAAAAATCACTTAAACTTACTAATATAGTCACCTTAAATCATTAAATTACAATAAACACTAATATAAAACAATTAAAATTAAAATATTAAAATATTGATACTTACCCCAAATCGGGGAGTCGGTCCCGCGCTCGCCACTCGGAGGAGGAGCCTACTGGCCGCCCAATACGCACTTGACGCTAGACCCACCTTTCGTCCGCCCGCCGCTGAGTGGAGTCACTATTTTTTCATTTTCGCAACGTTAGAGACATCGCACCGCACTGGTTCCCTGGAACAAAACATACAAAATTAATTACCTTACAATAATAAAAAATAAAATAAAAATTTTTCGAAAAGTCCCGGGTTCATTTTTCATACAATCCCGGTTAGGCCTATTTTTAACATATTAAATTCCTAATAACTCCCAAACCATACACCCTACGTGTATGGTTCCTTAGAACTTTTTGATCAATTAATAGCACCCGATTAGAATAGACAACTAACAACCCCAAAAAACACCCTTAGAAATTTCACATTTTTAAACAGACCCCGCCTCTGACTCCGCCCCCTTATATTCGATCGACCGCTGCGCGCGAATATTGGTACATTTTTTCCTGCCGTTTTTTAGTTAGCTGTTGTAGGCCTAATTGAACGGGATTTTTTGGGGCATCGTGAGTGGTATCAGGAGAAAGCCCATCTCTCCCCCCACCTACCCTCAACAGGCCAATTAAAAAGGGCAAAGGGTTTAGGAGTAATAAGCGTGCAAAGACGGAGTGAAGCATCCGCCCAACGGGAAAAAATTACGTAACTTGAAAACGCACTTCCTCATTTTTAGTCTTTTTCAAAATTTTATTTCACAAGTTTTTAGGCCTCCCCCAAAAACTAGTTATCCTTCTTACTGGATTTTTTGAAAATCAATAGTTTTTTAGTTACAGTAATTACAAAATCAGAAAAAATCAAAATTCAAAAATTCAAAATAAAATTAGCTAACTTCATTCTCGGCACAATTCTCATAATAACCTCGTTTACAAAAATTTTTTAAAATAAATAGTCAATTAGATATAAGAGTTACAAAACTCAAAAAATTCCCCGTCTTTGCCGTTTTGCCGTTTCCCGGTGCTCGCCCCGTTCTTTTGGGCCTAGAATAGATATAAGGACCTGGTTTGCCGTGGGAACTAGATTTTCATCCCATAGTTGGGACAATAGGTGTTGACCACTTAGATAAATTATTTTTTAAGATAAGTTTGGACCAGCCATTTCGGCGGCCATTTTGTTTTTCGTGTGTTCGCCTATAACTGTTTTGTTTTTGAGATTTTTTGTGATGTTTCTTTTGCTGTTTTAATTATTAAAGTATCATCGATCATTGTACAACCATTGCATGATCGAAGAAAATTTGTGGCATAGGATTTTAATTAAAATAAAAAAAAAAATATAATAATATTTTCTCTGAAAGTACACTGACGCAGAACACAAAATATATTAGTAAGAGGTAAAATGTCGTCGTCATCGTCGCAGTCGTCCACACGGTCAAATCCGCGCCAGGGACCGGCGAACAGACCATCAAAGACCCTCCGCGAGAAAGTCCTTACTAAAAAAATCACTCTGACTAGGACTCAAGAACTAGAGGAACCCTTCCCATCAACAAGCCAGGAGGAGCGGGTGCAGGAAACCGACACCTCCTCCTTCAAGGTAATGAACTGGGAGAGTGCGGATCCAGTCCCGATTGATTCGGATGATGGGTCCTCGGTGGCTTTGAGCGACGCGACCTCCCAGTCTTCCCAATCGTCACGTCGTATGAGCATCATACACTCCACGGTGCACAGAAAGGGTGTAGAGATGGATATGGCGACGAAACTGGCCACGGAGAAGTTTCATAGCGCAAAGGACGCCCTTGAAATGTGCAATAACATGAAGAGAGAACTGAAGCAGGAAGTTATAGAGGCCGTTCAGACTCTCTACGAAACGGTTCTGGCCCTAACTGACTCACGTGCGAGGCACAAGCTGAACCTAGAGAAGGAGAAATCCCGACACGCGCAGGAGCTGGTCAGAGTGGAGCGTGCACACTCCAAGGAGATAAGAGAAATCCACAAAAAGCTGTTGTCGGAATTCCAGGAGACAAAGCCGACAATACAGGGCGGCCTGGAGGAGGCTCGAGCGGTGAGAGGGTGGCTTGAGTATGAGACTCGGGAGCCCTACAAGACCATCGCCAGAATAGAGAAGGCCTTGAAGGACCAGGAGGCCGGCCTGGCTCTCTTGGGTGAGTCCCTGGCCAAGGTCAAAGGAGAGAAGGATCTTGGGGAGATCAGGGCTGAACAGCAGGTCCTGATAAGCGTGCAGGGCAGCGTCTCGAGGCAGCTCGACGAGCTAAGGAGATGCCAGGAGCGGCAGATAGAGTCGACGCAGGAGGCCCACCAAGTGATCACGGCAAAGCTGGAGATGCTTGAGTTGAGGCCGTGCCATGACCAGGTGCAAAGTATGATCCAGGGAGCAGGTGACGAGTCGCCCACGGCCACCACAAACGTCATGGGGGGGATTGCTCAGTCCATCCTCCGCATTGAGGAAAACTTGGCGCGAAGGGCCGAGGAACCGTCGCAGTCTGCACCTGAAGCACAAACCGCGGACGTGGCTCAGGTTTTGGTTGAGCAGCTGCAACCGATCTCGGAGAGGTTGGAAGCAGTATCCTCGGAATTGAGAACGATGAGGCAGGCCAGGGAAAGGACACCACCGCTGGTGATCAACCTTGAAGACGAGTTAGGACTAGCGGATCCGGACAGCGCGCGGAAGCCTCTTCGGAGATCGTTTGCGCAGGTGACAGCATTGAGGCCGATGCAAAGGCACACACACCCACAACCGCATACACATGTACAACAGCGCATGCACACGCAGCCCATGCAGACATCCAGGCACACCCTGATTTTCACACCCCTGGATCCCAACAACACCGGGGAGAAGGTGATAGAAACGATCCGTAAGACACTCGACACGAAGCAGTCTGTGGCGAATGTTGATAGGGTTCGCAAAGCACGAAACAGCAAGGTCCTCCTGACGTGCAGAACAAAAGAGGACCTCGACATAATAAAGGAGAAGATGGTTGACAGTAAGGAGCTAAAAGTTGAGATAGCAAAAAGCAGTAACCCCCTCATCAAAGTGAAGGATGTTCTAGCTTATCACAAGGATGAGGAAGTTGTTACTGCCATAAAAAGGCAAAACGGACATCTTCTGGAGGGTCTGGAGGCTTCACAGCAGACAATAAGGGTGAAGTACAGGAAGAAGGCACGCAACACCCTCGAGTGCAATGTGGTGATAGAGGTATCACCGGAACTGCATAAGCAGATGGTACAGGTGGGCAGGCTGTACATAGGCTTGCAGAGGTGCCAGGCGGTAGACCAGTCACCCCTGGTTCAGTGCTCCAGATGTCTGGGCTTTGGACACACCAGAGTGGTATGTAGGGAAAGCCAGGACCTCTGCAGCTACTGTGGGGAACCCCATTCCTGGGATGAGTGCCCGAGCAGGAAGGAGGGGCTTTTGCCTACCTGCAGAAACTGCATGAAGGCAAAGAGGAGTGAAGACGCCACTCACCACATTGCATTCAGTTTTGAGTGTGAGGAGAAGTGCAAATGGGATGCCATAGCTAGATCTAGGGTGGCCTACTGCTAAGGTGGTCCCAAGGAGAGTACTGCGCCCCCCCCCCCAACGTATGAGTGGAGGTGTCATAAACTTCGTGCAGATCAACCTGCAGAGATCACAACTGGCCACGGAAGAACTGATTCAGATAGCCAGACAAAAGGGATACCACGTCGCAATAGTCCAGGAACCCTATGTGGGCAGGACGGGTTTGGTGAAGCAGCAGCCGGGGATAAGAGTCATCCAGTGCTCGATCAACAGAACCAAGCCGGTAAAAGCCGCGATACTCGTTTTTGGGGACCAACTGGAGGTCATTCATGACCCACAGATGGTAACTGAAAACGAGGCGGCAGTTCTGATCAGGACAGGAACTCTGAAGATGGGCATAGTGTCGGTATACTTCGAGGGCGACAAAAATATAGAGGAAAACATCCGCAGCACAGCGGGTATACTGCGGAGGCTGAAAACGCACACCCACAACAACATAGTGGCGGGGGACGTGAACGCGTGGAGCCAGTGGTGGGGCAGTAGTGCTGATGACGAGCGTGGGGCAGCCTACAGCGCGTTCTTGGACGACGAGGGTCTGCACATCCTCAATGTTGGCTCGGTGCCGACATTTGAGGTCTACAGGAGGGGTAGGCTGTGCTCCAGTGTAGTAGACGTCACCTCATGCAGCGAGCCTCTGTTGGGTAGAATCCAGGAGTGGAGGGTGGACAGGGACTTGATCACTTCGGATCACAATGCCTTGCTCTTTAGCCTGCAGACAGGACAGGCGCTTACGACCTTGGCGGCACCAACCACGAGGAAGTACAATACGAGGAAGGCAAAGTGGTCGGAGTTCAGGTCTGCCCTTGGTACAGCTCTGGATGCTAGGGGCCTAACAGAGGGTGCGGTGGGGGGGGTGACGACTCCGTGGGAACTGGACAGCATCGTTGATGGATACGTGGCGGCAATCCACGAGGCGTGCGAGGAAGCGATTCCGAAGATAGGTAAGTGGAAACCAAACGCTAAGCCGCCCTGGTGGACGGATATCCTGGACAACCTCAAGCGGGAAACCGTGCGGAGGAAGAGGAGGATCCGGAACGCCGCGCCTCATCGCAGACAGCTCGTGATAGACGAGTATCTGGAGATGAGGCAGAGGTATGCGGAGGCGATGAAATCGTCCCAGACCGAGAGCTGGAAGCAGTTCTGCTCGAGGCAAGATAAGGAAAGTATGTGGGACGGTGTTTACAGAGTGATACGGAGGACAGAGGGCAGGCAAGAGGACGCGCTTTTGAGGGATGTGAGCGGGGTGACGTTGAGCCCGGAGGACTCGGCAAGCCTTCTGGCGAGCACCTTTTACCCGGATGACTCTGTGAACACCGACCTGTGCTGCCACACGGAAGTGAGAAGGCGGATAGAGAGTGGTGGGCTGATGATGGAGGGGCTGTCGGAGGATGACCCGCCTTTCACCGACACGGAGCTGCATGGGGTTATTTGGTCAATGAACCCCAAGAAAGCCCCGGGTGCTGACGGGTTGACCTCAGACATTTGTGCGGAGGCGATTATGGCACATAAGGCATTCTTTATGGCACTGGCCAACAGGTGCCTGGCTTTAGCACATTTCCCCAAACAGTGGAAGTCGGCCCACGTAGTCATCCTCAGGAAACCGTCGAAGGATGACTACACCCACCCGAAGTCCTATAGGCCGATAGGACTGCTTCCTGTGTTGGGCAAGATAGTGGAGAAACTTATGGTGGCCAGGATACAGTGGCACATTCTTCCGCATCTGAATGACAGGCAGTATGGGTTCATGCCTCAGCGCGGGACAGAAGACGCCCTCTATGATCTGGTGAACCACGTAAGATCGGAGATAAGGAACAGGAATATCGTGGTACTGGTGTCTCTGGACATAGAGGGCGCTTTTGATAACGCGTGGTGGCCGGCCTTGAAGAGCCAACTCGCTTTTAGGCGTTGCCCTAAAAACCTGTACGCATTGGTGTGCTCGTACCTGGAAGATAGGTCGGTAGAGGTCCACTACGCAAGAGCCACCAGCGTCAGGCATACCACAAAGGGATGTGTTCAGGGATCGATCGGGGGTCCAATTTTTTGGAACTTGATCCTCGATTCACTCCTCCAACTACTACAGGCCGGGGGGGTGTACTGCCAGGCTTTCGCGGATGATGTGGCTCTGGTTTTCTCCAGCCGTGAAACGCAGGAAATGGAGCGGAGTGCCAGGGTTGCGCTGGACATGGTCACGGAATGGGGCAGGCAAAATAAACTATGCTTCGCGGCCCACAAGACCAACGCCATGCTGCTGACCAAAAGGTTGAAAATTGCCAAGCCAGTTCTGACTATGGCCGGCGAAACTCTGCGGTTTGTCGACGAGGTAAAGCTGTTGGGGCTGATCATTGACAGGGGGCTCACTTTCGGACAGCACATTGCAGCCACGTGCAGGAAGGTAGTAGCAGTCTACAAGAGACTAGCGTGCGCGGCGAGAGTGAGTTGGGGACTCAGTGGAGAAATCATCAGAACGATCTATGTCGCAGTGGTTGAGCCGATCGTCCTTTACGCCTCGAGTGTGTGGGCCCCCGCAGCGGAACTGCAAATGAACCGGAAACAGTTCGACGCGCTGCAGAGAGGTTTTGCCCAAAAAATCTGCAAGGCGTACAGGACGGTCTCGCTGACCTCGGCGCTGGCTCTGTCGGGTCTTCTGCCGCTAACTATAAGGATAAGGGAAGCGGCTAGCATCTACGAGGCTAAAAAGGGTCACAGTCGGGACTACTTACCACCGGGTGGGAAAATGGAGGGTAGAGTACACTACCTGGCAGCCCCCCACCCTTCTAAGAATATATCAGTGGAGTACGACAGTCCTGGCAGTACGGATCTAACTGACCGGGATCCACATCGGGAGCACCCCATAATTTACACCGACGGAAGTAAAATTGAGGGTAAAGTCGGAGCGGCGCTTACCTGGTGGGAAAACGGAAGGGAGGTGAAGTTCGAGCGGTATGGCCTTGCGGCCTCATGTACAGTCTTTCAGGCTGAGCTCTACGCGCTCCTTAGGGCTGTCCAGTTGGTGAAGGAGAGCGGTCTGAGTAGGGTGCAAATAATGAGCGATTCTCGCTCATCTTTGGACCTTCTCAGGAACCCCATCTCAATCCACCCTCTGGCAAAGCAGATCAAGGAGTGCGTGGAATGTATCGAGTCGGGCGGACGAGAGGTCAGGCTGTCGTGGGTAAGGGCACATGTGGGCACGGCTGGAAATGAGCGGGCGGACGAGCTGGCGAAGGAGGCGGCACTGGACTGTGGAGTAAAGGTGGAGTATTCTTGCATACCTGTGTCCTATGTCAAGAGGCGGATTAGGGAGGAATCGATCACTATCTGGCAAGCCAGATACGAATCCTCCACCACCGGATCGGTTACCAGGGTCTTCCTCCCGGATGTCAAGTTGGCATTCCGGGCGGTAAGAGCCCTGAAACCAACGCCGGTCCAAATCCAGGCCCTGACAGGACACGGGGGCATAGCAGAATACCTCCACCGTTTTAAGCTTGCGGACAGCGCTGGGTGCGAGTGTGATCCGGATGTGACCGAATCAGTGTGGCACATCATTCTGGAGTGCCCCCGTTTTGCACCAGCCAGGTTTGACCTGGAGCAGGCCCTGGAATGCCGTTTGGGGAAGGGGATGCTGGGAGGTGTGATCGCCGACAAGAGGCACAGTGCCAGATTTCTGGATTTTGCTGGTACGTGTATGAGAGTAGCTGCCAAACGGCACCAGACGCGGCCGTCGCCGCCTCAAACGCAGATGCTCTTGAGAGTGGCAGCGCCGGACCTTCGGGATGCGGCTCCGCATGATTTCCTGTGCGCCGGTCTTGGACAGGCTTCATCTCAACATACACAGGACTACGCAGCGCGCATAATCTCGCTGGACGCCATTTTGGAGCACGGGGAGGTGGGGAAACCTGGATTAAGGATAAGGAGAGTGGCACAGTTCATGCAGGACAACAGGGAGCGCCTGGGCATCGCTTTTTGCATGGCCCGCGCGAAAACCAATATAGCGATTTCACCGGGATTGGGGGTTTTACTAAATGGTAGCGCCACGAGAGTCACTATGCGGAGGAGGGTGTACGAGGAGCTGATGCGGGTAAAGGTTGGGGGGATCGACCTTCGCCTCGTGCGGAAGAGCAATAAAATTGTTCTCCTCATTGAGGGAGCTGGGAGTGACCCTCAGACCCACTTCGGAAAGGCGAATGCACTCCTAGTGGCACTCGCAAACCCAGGAGATGGAAGGGAGGTGGTGCCAAGAGTGGTAAGTGTTGACGCGATGCACGTGAGTCACCAGAGAGCGGATGCGTCGGACCGAGTGGGGGGAGTGAGTGCTTCGTCACTCCATGAAATCATCGTGTATGAGGATAAGGGAGAAAATCTGGGTCTCGCGTTATGATGGGTTGTCACAGTATAAATAGCACGGAATGAGAGCAAGGAGTTCTGAGTATAGAGCGTCAGTGTACGGAGAGGGGACTTCTGCTCCCCCCATTGTTGGGAGACGGACAGAGGGGTGTTAATGTGCTAATTTGTTAATGTTTAAATTGCTCAGTGTAGGTCATTAGCAGTCCCATCCCAATGCTCTAATTTAATTTTAATTTTAATTTTAATTTTAATAAGTGTAAGTGTAAGTGTAAGTTTTAGCAATTTAAATGTAATCATTTTTAACGCAACTGTCTTTTAAATTTTAATGTATGTTTATGTTGTTGTATTTGTATTTGCCCAATGCTATTACACGTCATAAAGTACTTCAAATGTAAGTAAGTGAAAGATTTTAGATTTATAATTAATTAATTGATAATAATTAAAAAAAAAAAAAAAAAAATAATAATAATAAAAAAATAAAAAAAAAAAAAAAAAAAAAAAAAAAAAAAAAAAAAAAAAATGGGTGACTGGTAATGCAGTTACGAAGAGTAAATAATAAAATTAAGTTATGTAAAGAGCTAGTACTTAAGCAATATTGTAATTAGAATACATAGAATAAACTTTAGCATAGGCAGAATTTGCAGGGATTGGGATCAGGAACTGTTAAACTGTTAAATTATAAGATAAGATAAGATTTATTAGTAGTAGAAGATCTAGTAGATAAGTTTAGATAAGTGTAGATAAGTAAAAGAAAATGTAAGGCAGTAGAAATACCCGAATTGTTGGAAGGGGTGAAATTACTGGCCAATAAATAATTAAGTACCCTAAATGTAGGATGGGTGAGCACACGTAAAGCATTTCAAAATGCAAAACGTGCTATGTAGCACGCTAATTTTTAAGTTAATTAAGATAAAATAGGATAATTTTACAAAAGGGCACGGACATCCATAAGTCTGTGGGAGGTAAAAAAAAAAAAAAAAAAAAAAAAAAAAAAAAAAAAAACCTAACCTAACCTAACCTAACCTAACCTAACCTAACCTAACCTAACCTAACCTAACCTAACCTAACCTAACCTAACCTAACCTAACCTAACCTAACCTAACCTAACCTAACCTAACCTAACCTAACCTAACCTAACCTAACCTAACCTAACCTAACCTAACCTAACCTAACCTAACCTAACCTAACCTAACCTAACCTAACCTAACCTAACCTAACCTAACCTAACCTAACCTAACCTAACCTAACCTAACCTAACCTAACCTAACCTAACCTAACCTAACCTAACCTAACCTAACCTAACCTAACCTAACCTAACCTAACCTAACCTAACCTAACCTAACCTAACCTAACCTAACCTAACCTAACCTAACCTAACCTAACCTAACCTAACCTAACCTAACCTAACCTAACCTAACCTAACCTAACCTAACCTAACCTAACCTAACCTAACCTAACCTAACCTAACCTAACCTAACCTAACCTAACCTAACCTAACCTAACCTAACCTAACCTAACCTAACCTAACCTAACCTAACCTAACCTTTTTTTTTTTTTTTTTTTTTTTATCCCAGAGAAACTCAATTACGAGTACCAGGACCTTGAAGAGGCTCCTGGTTATGTGAGACTCACCCGTCCGCCTTTCCACAACCCACCAACTATACGGAGACGCCATTGTCTCCAGTCGGCTGCCAAGGGAAAAGCCCAAGGCCGGGAAGGGCGAGACGGAGGGGGATACTCACTAAACTCTGGGGGTCCAAACTCCGAAAACGGTGAGGCCGCGGGGCCTATTCCGAGGGAAATTGAACCGCGGGGCTCACCCTGGCCCCCATGTGCCCACGCGTGTCGGTCCAGTCACACGGAGTGTGATTAGGACCGGCACGCGTAGGCAAACGGGGGGTAACGCGTACGCGACAGCGATCACCATCACCCCATGCCTCGCAAGGAGTGGTGGCTAAGCCCTAGAGGGCTTCGGCAAAAAAGAACTCACAGGGCCCAGTCTGGGTCCGTGTGGTCTTACTGAAAACTAGACTAGACTTATGCTAAACTTATATTTTTGGGTTTTATTTTTTTATTTTTTTGGTATTTATTTATTTTTCTGTTTTTCCATAAAATCCTAAAGCTAATCTTAACTCTAAAAAAATATATACAAAAACAAAACAAACAAAAACCAAACAAAGACAAATTATTTACAAAACAACAATCAAAATATTTACAAGACAAACATAACCTAACCTAACCTAACCTAACCTAACCTAACCTAACCTAACCTAACCTAACCTAACCTAACCTAACCTAACCTAACCTAACCTAACCTAACCTAACCTAACCTAACCTAACCTAACCTAACCTAACCTAACCTAACCTAACCTAACCTAACCTAACCTAACCTAACCTAACCTAACCTAACCTAACCTAACCTAACCTAACCTAACCTAACCTAACCTAACCTAACCTAACCTAACCTAACCTAACCTAACCTAACCTAACCTAACCTAACCTAACCTAACCTAACCTAACCTAACCTAACCTAACCTAACCTAACCTAACCTAACCTAACCTAACCTAACCTAACCTAACCTAACCTAACCTAACCTAACCTAACCTAACCTAACCTAACCTAACCTAACCTAACCTAACCTAACCTAACCTAACCTAACCTAACCTAACCTAACCTAACCTAACCTAACCTAACCTAACCTAACCTAACCTAACCTAACCTAACCTAACCTAACCTAACCTAACCTAACCTAACCTAACCTAACCTAACCTAACCTAACCTAACCTAACCTAACCTAACCTAACCTAACCTAACCTAACCTAACCTAACCTAACCTAACCTAACCTAACCTAACCTAACCTAACCTAACCTAACCTAACCTAACCTAACCTAACCTAACCTAACCTAACCTAACCTAACCTAACCTAACCTAACCTAACCTAACCTAACCTAACCTAACCTAACCTAACCTAACCTAACCTAACCTAACCTAACCTAACCTAACCTAACCTAACCTAACCTAACCTAACCTAACCTAACCTAACCTAACCTAACCTAACCTAACCTAACCTAACCTAACCTAACCTAACCTAACCTAACCTAACCTAACCTAACCTAACCTAACCTAACCTAACCTAACCTAACCTAACCTAACCTAACCTAACCTAACCTAACCTAACCTAACCTAACCTAACCTAACCTAACCTAACCTAACCTAACCTAACCTAACCTAACCTAACCTAACCTAACCTAACCTAACCTAACCTAACCTAACCTAACCTAACCTAACCTAACCTAACCTAACCTAACCTAACCTAACCTAACCTAACCTAACCTAACCTAACCTAACCTAACCTAACCTAACCTAACCTAACCTAACCTAACCTAACCTAACCTAACCTAACCTAACCTAACCTAACCTAACCTAACCTAACCTAACCTAACCTAACCTAACCTAACCTAACCTAACCTAACCTAACCTAACCTAACCTAACCTAACCTAACCTAACCTAACCTAACCTAACCTAACCTAACCTAACCTAACCTAACCTAACCTAACCTAACCTAACCTAACCTAACCTAACCTAACCTAACCTAACCTAACCTAACCTAACCTAACCTAACCTAACCTAACCTAACCTAACCTAACCTAACCTAACCTAACCTAACCTAACCTAACCTAACCTAACCTAACCTAACCTAACCTAACCTAACCTAACCTAACCTAACCTAACCTAACCTAACCTAACCTAACCTAACCTAACCTAACCTAACCTAACCTAACCTAACCTAACCTAACCTAACCTAACCTAACCTAACCTAACCTAACCTAACCTAACCTAACCTAACCTAACCTAACCTAACCTAACCTAACCTAACCTAACCTAACCTAACCTAACCTAACCTAACCTAACCTAACCTAACCTAACCTAACCTAACCTAACCTAACCTAACCTAACCTAACCTAACCTAACCTAACCTAACCTAACCTAACCTAACCTAACCTAACCTAACCTAACCTAACCTAACCTAACCTAACCTAACCTAACCTAACCTAACCTAACCTAACCTAACCTAACCTAACCTAACCTAACCTAACCTAACCTAACCTAACCTAACCTAACCTAACCTAACCTAACCTAACCTAACCTAACCTAACCTAACCTAACCTAACCTAACCTAACCTAACCTAACCTAACCTAACCTAACCTAACCTAACCTAACCTAACCTAACCTAACCTAACCTAACCTAACCTAACCTAACCTAACCTAACCTAACCTAACCTAACCTAACCTAACCTAACCTAACCTAACCTAACCTAACCTAACCTAACCTAACCTAACCTAACCTAACCTAACCTAACCTAACCTAACCTAACCTAACCTAACCTAACCTAACCTAACCTAACCTAACCTAACCTAACCTAACCTAACCTAACCTAACCTAACCTAACCTAACCTAACCTAACCTAACCTAACCTAACCTAACCTAACCTAACCTAACCTAACCTAACCTAACCTAACCTAACCTAACCTAACCTAACCTAACCTAACCTAACCTAACCTAACCTAACCTAACCTAACCTAACCTAACCTAACCTAACCTAACCTAACCTAACCAGAATGATGAAGGCCTTGGAGACAAGTGCCGGTCATCGGTCGGTGACAAAAGAAGACAAGGCCACCATCCAGAAGGAAACCAACGAACTGGTAGTGATGGTGGTAGAGTTAGTCGGAAGAATAGAGGATATGGAAAAAAGAAAGGAACCAAAGAGTGGAATAGAAAGGACTGTCTACACGCAGAAAGTAAAAGACAGCACAGATTTTGAAAAAGAAACCGGGAGAAGACTAGAAAATATAGAGAAATTACTAGCGGAAAACAAAGCAGTTAGCGAGAGATGCGAAAGACTGCAGGAAGAAACCAACCAGAAAATCACAGAAAAGATAGAAGAATTGGTCAAAGAACAGGGAAGCAAAGAAAAGCCGCAGAAGGCATCGTACGCCAGGGTAACCGCAGAAGGACGGTTGAGGACCACGCCCAATACACTCCACTCACTCATCGTGGCGTCGACCGACGTCAACCTGACCAGTGACCAGGTAATGGAAACGGTCAGGAAGACGGCGGTAACCGACCCAGATGGTGAGTGGATAAAGGTCCAGAGGGTCAGGAAGGCCAAGGACCAAAAGGTCATTATTGGGTGTGGATCTGAGAAGGATGCAGAGTTGCTGAGCAAAAGATTAGAGAAAGAAGGCACTCTGAAAATAGAAAAAGCGAAAAACAAGAATCCGCTAGTTATAATAAGAAATGTAAGGGGGGACCAAAAGAAAGAACAGGTAGAAGAAGCTATTAGGAGGAAGGTAGGGAAAACCAAAACCAAAGACGGGAAGGAAGAGATAGAGGTTATATATGAGAAGAGAACAAGGAATCCGCACGTGGCACATATGGTGGTCAAGGTGGCCCCCGCAATCTGGCAGCAACTGACAGAGGCGGGGACTCTTCAACTACAATGGGGAGTCTCCAGAGTAGAAGATCAGTCCCCGTTGATCCAGTGCTCCCGCTGCTTGGGCTACGGCCACATCAAGCGGGTCTGTCAGGAGCAGCTGGACAGTTGCAGCCACTGTGGGGGTAACCATCTGTATGCCGCGTGTACGGAAAAGATAAGTCCCCCCCGCTGCCTTAACTGTGAGAGAGCCGGCCTGGAAGATAAGTCCCACAACACCTTTAATGAGGTATGCCCGATAAGGGCTAGGTGGGACAGGCTGGCCAGGGCTAAGGTAGCGTACCAGTGCTAAGGGCATGGCGTCGGCTCCGAAAAAAAGTAAAAAAATATACGAAGTAGTACAGGCGAACCTCCAGAGAAGCAATAATGCAACCGCAGAGCTGTTGGCAGAGATTGCCAACAGAAACATTAGCTTTGCATTGATCCAGGAGCCGTACATAGGGAACAAAGGGGTCATGGGAGATGTGTCCGGGGCGCGGATCGTCCAAGCGGCACATGAGGTTGGGAAAAGTAATAAGGCCGCTATTTTAATCAACAACACTAACATTAAAATCATACAATTTCCCAACCTCACAACCACCAACCTGGTAGCGGCCAGGCTGGTGACTGCAGAATGGACGATCGGCGTAATCTCTTTTTATTTTGAACCGGACACGGACATTGAGGCCTATGTACGACTCCTGAAGGAAATGACTAGGGAATTAGGTTGCGGGTTGCTTATTGTGGGAGGTGACGCAAACGCCTGGAGTGAGTGGTGGGGAAGCGATAGGAGTGACATTAGGGGTGCAGAATTAGCGGGATTATTTGCGGAACTTGGACTGGAGATAATGAATGAGGGAGACACTCCAACTTTTGATACCTGGCGAGGAGGAAAAAGATTCAAGAGTTCGGTGGATGTGACGTGCTGCTCAGAGGACATAGCCAAACTGGTACAGGACTGGAAGGTGGAAGAAGGTATGACGACCTCGGATCACAACGCAATTGTTTTTAAAGTTAATTTAGAAGAAATAAAAGAGACGGAAGATGTAAGAACAACAAGAAAGTACAAAACAAATAAGGTAGAATGGAGTAAATTTAAAGAGACTTGTAAAATAGAATTTGAGAAAAGGAAAGTAAATGTTGAAGAGATAGTTAAAATAAAAGAAATAAGCGAACTGGAAGATAAAGTAGAGAAATATATAGAGAGTATAGAAGAAACATGTGGTAAAATATTAAAAAAGAAAAAAGCGAAACGAAAAATAAAAATTGCGTGGTGGTCCGAGGAGTTAGAGGAAATGAAAAAAGACAAAAATAGGAGAAAGAAAAAGATAAAATGGGCAGCGCCAAACCGTTTGGCTTATGTCGTCGAGCAGTACGTCAAGAGTAAAGAAGCATACCAGGAAGAGATGGAAAAGGCCAGGATCAAGAGTTGGAAAGAGTTCTGCGAAAAGCAAGAGAGGGAAACAATGTGGGAGGGCATCTATAGAGTCATCGGCAAAACAAAAAAGGCGTACGAAGATCTGCCGATAGCTAGGGATGGCAAAAACACCAGCCCAAAGGAGTCGGTGCGCATAATGGCCGAGAGCTTTTACCCGGAGGACACTGAAGTGGGGGAGAACGAGGAACACAGAGAAGTGAGAAGAAGGGCAGCCGAAGCGAATGAGGGGAACAAAGATGATCTTTGCGACCCTCCATTCGTGGAGGCTGAACTTCTTCAAGCGGTGAACTCGTTCAACCCCAAAAAAGCCCCGGGTAATGATGGCTTTACGGCCGATATATGCGCAGCAGCCATCAGTACCGACTCACCATTATCCCTAGCTATCTATAATAAATGCCTAGAGCTCTCCCACTTCCCAAGGCCCTGGAAGGTGGCAACGATAATCCTGCTAAGAAAGCCAAACAAAGAAGACTACACGCACCCCAAATCCTATAGACCAATAGGGCTCCTGGCAATTTTAGGTAAGATATTAGAGAAACTATTAATTAAGAGAATTAGATGGTACGTGCTGCCCAAACTAAATCCTTGCCAATATGGCTTTGTGCCGCAGCGCAGTACCGAAGACTCCCTCTATGATATGACCCAGCGGATCAGACAGAATCTGGTCGAGAAGAAGATAATGGTCTTGATCTCGCTGGACATAGAGGGGGCCTTCGATAATGCGTGGTGGCCCCAAATTGTTTGCCAACTCAAGGAGAAGGAGTGTCCGATGAATCTGCGGAGGCTGGTGGACAGTTATTTGAAAGATAGGAAGGTGACGGTGAAGTATGCGGGGGAACAACACAGTAAAAATACCAACAAGGGCTGCGTCCAAGGTTCCATAGGCGGGCCCTTGTTTTGGAACTTAATTTTAGACCCCCTGCTGAACGAACTCACCGTCGCCAACGTATACTGTCAAGCCTTCGCGGATGACATCGTCCTAGTAATAGAGGGCAGCACAGCAGGAGAGATCTCCAATAGGGCCAATTCCGTTCTTTCCCGTGTTCAGAAGTGGGGCGAGTCGAACAAGCTAAACTTCGCGCCGCATAAGACCAAGGCAATGGTTATTACCAAAAAGCTGAAGTTCGACACGCCCCGTCTGGAAATGGGAGGAACGGAAATAGAAATAGTAGAAGAAATCAAAATTTTAGGTGTAATTTTCGACAACAAGCTCCTTTTTAATAAGCATATACAATATATCTGTAAAAAATCGATAGGGATTTACAAAGGAGTATGCAGAGCGGCGAGGGCTACCTGGGGACTGCACCCGGAGATCATCAGGACGATCTACAAAGCTGTTATCGAACCTGTGATCTTGTACGCGGCTAGCGTCTGGTCCAAGGAAGCGAAGAAGGCAGTCTCCCGGAAAGCCCTCGATGTAGTGTTAAGAGGCTTCGCGCAGAAAATTTCCAAAAGTAATAGAACGGTTTCCCTAAATGCTGCTTTAATACTGTCGGGGCTGCTTCCGCTGGATCTTCGGATCCAAGAAGCATCCCGGCTTTTTGAGGCAAAGCGCGGGAAACCCCAGGCAGTATTAAGTGGCAGGAGGGTTGAGCAGCGCACACCATTCAC